>JAJMEW010000188.1:0-84033 GCA_030574395.1 Pichia californica
CGCGCTGGGCGAAAAAGAAAATAAAGAAAATCAAAGCAAATAAATAACTGAAGCGACTAATCGATCGCCAATTAACCATTAACCATTAACCATTAACCGCTAAGTGCCATTTCCATTTCCATTTCATTTCCATTTCCCATGGTCACTCGTCAGTTTGCGATTTCTGATTGTTCACTGTTAGTGAAGTGAGTAATTAAAAATTAATTAGAAAAACGACAACATTCCCTCTTTTTGACTTGTACTACACTTGCTACACCTTCTTTCCTAACTTCTTTGCTTGCCTGCTTATCTCGTCTTTCCTTGCCAGCATCATTTGCCCTTTATTTTTATTCTTATTCTCTCTCTTTCTTAAGAAGATTTTAAGATTAATTTAATCATTCATTCAACCAAACACCTCAACAAAACATTATAATGTCTTATTTATTAGAAAAAACTGATATTTTAAAAAAATATCTTGATTTACCACAAAATGGTATGGTCATTGCAGAATATATCTGGATTGATGCTGATGGTAATTTAAGATCAAAAGGTAGAACTTTATCAAAAAAAGTTACTGATGTTTCTCAATTACCTGAATGGAATTTTGATGGTTCTTCAACTGGTCAAGCACCAGGTAATAATTCTGATGTTTATTTAAAACCAGTTGCTTTTTATCCTGATCCTTTTAGAAGAGGTGATAATATTATTGTTTTAACTGAATGTTGGAATAATGATGGTACACCAAATAAATTTAATCATAGACATGAATGTGGTAAATTAATGACTGCTCATGCTGGTGAAGAAATTTGGTTTGGTTTAGAACAAGAATATACTTTATTAGATCCTGTCGATGGTTACATCTATGGCTGGCCAAAAGGTGGTTTCCCAGCTCCACAAGGTCCTTATTATTGTGGTGTTGGTGCTGGTAAAGTTTATTCAAGAGATGTTATTGAAGCTCATTATAAAGCTTGTCTTTATTCTGGTATTACAATTTCTGGTATTAATGCTGAAGTTATGCCTTCTCAATGGGAATTTCAAGTTGGTCCATGTGAAGGTATTAAAATGGGTGATGAATTATGGATGGCTAGATATTTATTAGAAAGAGTTTCTGAAGAATTTGGTGTTAAAGTTACTTTCCATCCAAAACCATTAAAGGGTGATTGGAATGGTGCTGGTTGCCATACAAATGTTTCAACTGCTGCAATGAGACAACCAGGTGGTATGAAACAAATTCAAGAAGCAATTGAAAAACTTTCAAAGAGACATAAAGAACATATTGAATTATATGGTAAAGATAATGAACAAAGATTAACTGGTAGACATGAAACTGCTTCAATGGAAACTTTCTCTTCTGGTGTTGCTAACAGAGGTGCTTCAATTAGAATTCCAAGATCTGTTCAAGCTGAAGGTTATGGTTATTTCGAAGATAGAAGACCAGCTTCAAATATTGATCCTTATCTTGTTACTGGTATTATGGCTGAAACCGTTTGTGGTTCTGTTCCTGATGCTGATATGTACAAGGAATTCAAGAGAGAATTTTCTTAAACTTTTATTAAATTATTAATAAAAAATTAACTTCAAAAAAAAAACATATACACATAATAATAACTGACACTATATTAATAAAAAAAAATAACATTTCTTCCCTTTATATAAATACTACTATTTTATAACAGGTAAATTAATAACATTTTATTTTATGTTCTTTATCATTTACGAATGGATAGAACATAACATAAAACAGTGTTTTGGCTTGATAGTTATTGATTGATTAATGATTAATGATTATAATCTATCTGCCTTTTTGCACCCCCTCCTTCCTCCTCCTGTCTCCTGTTGTAGATAAAAGTTAGAAGTCCGACACTCACACTGGATACTGGATGCTGCCAATATTGTGCGGACGACGGAGGCCCCACTGCCCACTGCCCACTGCCCACCCAACGTCCAACAAGGGTTTCCACGTATTGCCGATCAAAGATGATTTTATAGCGGCTAATCAGTTGCAAGCGGGAAACCAATGCCGAAATAACTGAACTGAAAACTGAATTGAAAACTGAAAACTGAAAAATTGCGACGTCGATCGACGCTGGACAAAATTATTTACACACCCGTGCACGGAAAAGAAGATCACCATTTTTAAATTTGGACTTTTTTAAATATCGATGGCTCTGTTATTAACAAAGTAAAACTAATCGAATAGATGAATAGATAAATAGATTAATAAATAAGTAAATAAATAAAATACTATAGATATTGAATATCCATTTTTCCTATTTTATTTTGTTTTGTTTCAATGTCTGACCCAATATTAGAATATCTTAATACTATTTCAATTACTCATGAATATTTAAATTTATCAAATAGAGATATACCTATTTTACATAATACTGTTGTAATTTATACAGAATCTCCAAATATTTCATTATCAAAGTATAAATTTATTAATGAATCATCACCTATTGAATCATCTTTAAATTATGATGAATTATATGATATTAATAAATATAAATATAAAAGAATTAAACCATTTAAAATTAATAATGAAATTAAAATTAGATTATATATGTTACAATTAAGATTAGAAATTATAATGTCCGAATTTAGACTCGCAAATGGTACAATTTCTAGATTAAAAGATTTATTTGGTCAATTAGGAATTCAAGAAGAAATTTCACCTTTAGCACTTGTAATTACTTTAAGATCTGAATTACTTGAAGTTGAAGCATATATTGAAGCAAATTATTCAGATTCTAAAAATAATGAAAATAATAATAATGATAATGAAAAACTTAAATTAAAATCACCATTTGATTCTTTAGTTATAATGAAAAATGTAGTAAATTCTTATATTGATAAATCATGTGAAGTTGTTATTCAATCAGTTAATAGAGATGCTGCATTAAGTGTTACTAGTTCAGGTATTGAATCAATTAGAAAGTCAATTGATTTATATTCAATTCAAAAAAGGAAATCAAATTTAGATAAAAATGTTGCAGAATTAACAATGAATATTAAAATTGATAAAGAAAGTAATAAATTTATAATTAATCCTGAAATTATTGCAAATGAATCAATAAATGCATTAATTGAATTATTAAAAATGAGACCTTTAGATGTTGAAACATATTTAGAATTATCTAATATTTATCTTTTAAATGGTAAAATTAAAGAATCTTTATATTGTATTGGTGAATCATTATTATCTGGTTGTTCGGGTGCTTGGAATATTTGGTCATTAAGAGGTGAACTTTGTCAAATTCAAAGTAATTGTATTTTATCAGAAAATAAAAGGAATAAATTAATTGCAAAATCTTGGTTATTTGCTTCAATTGCTTCATTTTCCCATTCTTTAGAAATTTGTTCAGATTTTATACGAGCTTGGTGTGGATTATATGTTTCATTACAAAAATTATCAAATTTACAAATTAATGATATTGATCCAATTTATATTAAAATGAAAATGATAACATTACGAAAAATAAATGAATTTAAAATAGATAAATCTATTCCTATCATGGAAAGGGAAAATATTAATTGGATATTGGAAAATTATTAAATTATGAGTTAGTGATTAAAGGAATATATAAATAAATCATATTTTTTTTTCTTTTTTATTCTTTAAAAAAAAATATCTACTTGCTTTGATAAAATTTTTACATAATTGTACAACATCCATTTGAATCTGAATTACTACCATTATTATGACTTTGATTATTAATACCAGAATTTGTATTAACGTATGATGAAGATATAAGTGGATGTTGTGAATTATTTTGTTTAAAATGATTCTTTGTAGGTTGACCCCATATTTCAGGAATTAAAGGATCTGAATGCTGTTCTGTATAATCTATAACCATTAATGCACAATTTGAAGCTTTAACTCTAGGTGTCTTTAATTCTTCAACAAGTTTTAAATTGTATTTATTCATACGTTCAAGTGTTAACTGCTTCTTTCTATTCAGTCTAAATGCATGTATAAGTTTTTCTTTAGTTACAACATATTGTGCAGAATCACCATCATTTTGATTTTGATTTTGATTTAAATGTTGCTGGTTTTGTCGTTGCTGTTGTTGTTGTTGCTGTTGTTGTTGTTGCGCTTGTTTTTGTGACGGTGAAGTTGTGGTCTGCATACTGGAACCCTTTCTACCTGACGGGGATAACTGTAATGGTTCCGTTATGGATGTACTAGACGATATTGGGGTATTTGGCATGTTTTCAGAATCTGGAGAATATTCATCTAATGATAAGGTAAGATTGGAATACTTCATAGCTGAGTTTTAATTAAAAAAAAAGAATGTTCTCAAATTTGTAAATCTTTCTTTGCGTAATAAGCAAGTGTAGTTTTAGATATTATGCGCCGGTTTAGTCTTTATTGCTATGGTTATAATAATTAAAAACAACTTTAAATTTTTGTGTTATTAACTAATTATATTACTATCAGTGAGAAATAAAGATTTATGCTTTATATCTTAACCAGTTTTTTTCTTTTTAGAAGGATGTTTAAAATACTTAAAATGTATTATATTATTAGATAAACAAAAATAACAAAATAATAATGCAACAACGATATATATATACAAACATTACACACGGGGGTGGGAAATAGGATAGATTATAACACAAGAAAAGTGAGGGATGATCATATTAGTTATTGAACGATTAATCCACAAAATAACCGGGAGTCTTCTCATCATTTTCTTACAGCTTACCCCAATGTGGCAAGGAAAGCAGATTTATGCAACATCAACATGAAACCGGTTTCAAACAGAAAAAACATGTTTCAGATTAATGTGCACAGGCCCAAAAGGGTAACCCAATGGCAGAAGGAAGTTTTGCTCGCGCAAATCAATGAAAATAGATAAATTGCCGTAATAGGAATAGTAATCAATCGTCAACTATAAACTAACAATTATAAACTATAAACTCTTGTACCAATCTTCTGGTATTGGAAGATCACCACCAAATGTTTGATATCCACAAGTACCAAGAAAGTCAAACATCGGTGCAACACCTAATCCACTAGGCATATCGCCTTCAGCTGTATTCATAATATCTGTATCAATTTGACTAAATAAATCATTTAAAAATTCTTGATTTTGCTGTTGTAATGCTTTCCCATCAACATTTATTCCACTATTACCAACATTAGAAATTTCTATACCTTCCGACTCTGGAGGTTGTGATATAGAAGTTAATCTAGGAATTAAAAATGTAGCTATACCACCACTTGATTCACTCAGACTTGGAGTTTTACTACGCAATAATTTGTTTAATTGCTGTGTATCTGGAATATTACCTAAACTTTCTGAAATTCCTGTACCATTATTACCACTACCATTATTATTATTATTAAACATATTCTTGTTGAATTGTGTATGAAATGATTGCTCTGTATCAACATTAGGTTGTGATGCTGGAGTTGAAATATCTATACCAAGTTTATTTCTCATTTGTTGTTGATTTTGTTGTATGTCCATAATATCAGATTGAGAAAATCCAATTGGTGATGGAACAAATATTGAATTGGATCTAGTTTCAGTCTCCTCTAAATTTAAATCTTTTTTCATCGATATTGAATCTACTGGTAGTAAATCTTGTTTTTTATTATTATAATTAACTGTTTTATTATTAAAGTTATCAGTGATATTTTTAGTATTATTATTAACGTTACTCATATTATTAATCCCATAGTTTATAAATTTATCAAATTGAATACGCGAGTTATTAGACATGTTCATGTTATCACCTCCATCCCTTTGTCTTTCATAAACTTTAATTTTTATATTTTCAATTGCTTTTTCTTTACCCAATTCATTTAACAAATCAACCATTGAATTTGTTGCCCCATTTTTATTAAATTTACTAGATACTTTCATCCATTTAGAAATTCTAGTTAATATTGCGCTCATTTTATTTGCAACTTTTGATTGTTTAGAAATTTTTTTAATACTTTGGAAAACCTTTTCATATTCTTGTTCAACATCAACTTCAAAATCTAATTGTTGTGTTTTAACTAATAATCTAGCTCTAATTAATGCAACCAAAGCATGCATTGGTCTATAATAAAAAAATGTTGGAAAATATGATGTTTGATCACATAATGCAATAAATGAATCAATCACTTTTTCACTTGCTTTAATTAATCTATTAAGTGTTTGTAAATAAACTTCTGTTAATACATCACGTCTTAATAAAACTCTACAAACAACATAATCATACATTGTCATTAATAATTGATAATAAATAATTGATAATAAATTTCTAGTTTTTGAAGTAGAATTAAAAAGATTTGATTCCATTGCAAGTTTTTGCATTCTTCTTTCATAATTTACCATAATACTTCTTAGCATTGTATTATTAATTAAAGGATCATTATTATCATTAGTTGATCCAATCGATGAAGAAAAACTTTTTCTAACAGAAGTATTTGGAAAACCATTAGGGCATAAAAATTGAAATATTTCTTCACCTAATGAAACCAGTTTTGAATAATAATATAAAAATTTATCAGCATCATTACTTTCACCCATTAAAAGTAGTTGACAACATCGTTCATGAACAGGTGTCCAATTAACAACTTTAAATCTAGGTAATGATAAACCAAGTGAACCACAACATGCATAAACTGCCATATAAGATCTAATCATATGTCGTTCAGTTGAATTATCATTTAAAATATTAGATGTATTTTTATAAACTTCATTTCCCAGATCTAAACATAAAGTTAAATTTAATGCCATTAATAAACTCATTTGATGTTTATAAGAACCCCATTTTCTAGGTGGTGAACACCATAATGAAAGTACAAGATAAATTTGAATAAAGGAAACAGAAATATTACCTGTAATTGATGTTCTAATTGATAAATTATCTTCTAAATAATATAAGAGAGTATCATGTAACTCAGGATCATTTAAACAAGTAACAGTAATAAATGATAATAAAACTAAAGGTTCATTATCAATTAACCAATCATATGTATAATTTTTAGGAAATGAAACACAAGGCCAATAACAATAAATTTCAGTTAAAAAATAATCTAATCTTGATTTTGCTTCTTCTGAGGATATAATTTCTAATTTAATTAATTCTTTCATGATATTTTGTTCATGAGATATCCAAGGTAAATTAGGTATAGCTTTAACAACACCATCTTTAATTGAATTTATTGAATTTGCTTCCTGCTTTAATTGCTCAGATTTACCATTTAATTTTAATTCTTTACTCTTTTGTGTATTAACAGCATGAACAATTAATCTTTGTGTTTCACTTAATTGAAATTGTAATGTTAATAAATTTTCTGCACTAATATTATCATAATCATAAGAATCATCAGAATCTCTTTGAATTGATCTAAATAATTTATTAGATTCATTAATTGCTTGTTGAAGTTGAGCTAGCGGATTATCTCCTTTTAATTTAGATCTCTTTCTTGGTTTTTTCTTTGCCTGCGATAATGTTGGATCATCATCTGTTGAACATCTTAAACCAGCTTTAAAACATCTAGTACAACTTTCAAAAGTTGGATCTTCAAATACACATCTCATTTTAAGTCGATGACATCTTGCACATGCTCTAAGTCTTCTAAATTTTGTTGCAAAATCTGTTTGAGATGACGATTGTCCTCCAGCTGTAATTACATCTTCATAAGATCTCTTCATAATACTTGAATCACTGCAACTTAAATCAGAGTCTTCATCACCCATTTTTGATTTCTTATCTTTTGTTAGAAATGGAATTGCTTAATCAAAATAAATGGAATAAACAGCTCAAAAACAGAAATAACAGATAAACTATAGAAGCAGCCTGTAATAACAACGGAAAGCAGTGAAAAAAAGGAAAAAGAAGCAAACAATAATATCAAAAAAGCAGCATCACAGAGAAAATGCTTGTTTGTTCTTTGTTCTCCAATTGCAGTCAATGAGAAGAATATTTTATTTTATTTATTTTTTTTCTTCTCTTCTCTTCTTTTCTCGGACATCGCCGGTATCCCGGACTCGCTGCTTTGTTTGGCTGAAAAAAGGCTGTGGCTGTTATCGCTCTCCCAGGACCCACGACACAGCCCGACTGACGGCCCATGCTATTTGATTTGGCAACTGGTTTGGTTTGGTTTGTGGGGATTCAACTTACTTTACTTACTTATATATACTTTACAAATTAACAAACTTTACTCTTTCTGTATCCTCTAGATTTCAACATACGACATCCCTTGTACAAGACCAGGACGAAGATTTGTCCACGCCACACCCACATCTGTAAACATCATTAAATCCATGTAATCTTCAACTTTTTCATATAATTTACCATCAATTGGGATTATATCATCATAATCAGACCAATGACATTGGACATTTACACCTAATCGATCGATTAGTTCAATATCACTATCATAAACAAATGGTAACCATTGAAATTTAATTAAAAATCTATTAAAATCTTTCTTCCCACTATTCCATGATAATTTATGCATTTCAAATATATCAATACCTTTCATAATTTTAAATCTCCAATTACCTTTATCATCTCTACTCATACCGTTAGGTATAATAATTTCTTTATTATTAATTCCATCAACATCAATATTAAAATTCATATTTAATGTATTACTATCTTTATAAGAATTTCCTTCTTCATAAATTGTAACCATCTTTACAGGCGCTTTAAATTTTTCATTAGTGTTATTAAATGTAATATAACATTGACGTGTTCCACGTACATCAATTTCAATAACGCTCTCTAATGGTGTAAATTTATCCTCTGCTTTTAAATATGCTAAATTGTTGGTATCATGTAAAACTGTAACATTTAAATATTTATCATATTCATTATCTTCATAACTACCAGGAATTAACCATGGTCTATTTCCAACATATGAACATGTTTCTGTTCCACTTAAATTATATTTCATACATGTAATATTTTTTTCTTCAAGATATGGTACATCTGATAATATTTTTGGTATATATCCTTGTCTACCATAAACATTAGATGAACTACTATTTGAATTAACATCAAATGTTTTAACATATCTTAATTTAATAGGAGTAGATTCATCATATGATACAGATGTAGAAGATTTAAAAAATCCAATACTAAATAAAATTACCATAATTTGAATTGTAATAAAATTCATTTTATGAATAAATGGCATAATTATAATTGATAAAAGTATACTAAATGCTGTAATAAAATCCCATACAGCAGTATCAAAAATTTTATTTTCTTGAACAGTTTCATGTAATGCATCAATTACCATTTTACCTTCTGAATAAATAAAAAATACTGATATTGGAACAAATATTAAAAATTGAAGAATCCAATCAAATTGAAATGAATTTATTGCTTTATGTTTTAAATTATGCATGAATGTTTCCTTAGTTTCATGATTAATAATGACTGATGATTCATTAACTAATGGTGTATTTTCTTCATCTAAAATAGGTGCATTTTGATTTTCGACTGATTCATCAACAATATTGTGAACATGCGGATCAACATTTAATTCATTTGATGTAGTAACTTCTGTATTTAAATGTTGATCATCATTTGTTGATCCATAATTTATAATATTTTTTTTAGGTTTGTAACATGGAGAAGAGTGGAAAGTAAAACCTAGTAATCCTAAAAATGTTGCAATAGAAGATAAAACATAAAATATAGTTAAAGAATAACCACCCATATTTTTATTGTTATTAATTTGAAATGTAATCCAAACCAATGAAATCCAAGAAATAATGTTAAGTTCTAACAATATAACCAATTTCTGATCATGAATTGGTTTTAAATAAGCATTTGTTTTCAAAATAATATATGAAATAATAACAGATAAAGAAAAAAATGCAATTAATGGATAATAATAATTAACTGAAACTAATAACGGATTTAATTTGTATAAATATTTTCGTAAGTAGAATGTTGAATAATATGAAAGTATTAATGCAAATGGAAATCTTAACCATCCTCTTGCTCCTATATACCAAGTATTTCTCTTAAAAGCTATCAATAACAGTATCAAATTTATAACTGGAATTATAATCAATAAGATAGAATTGAAAATAAAACATACATCTAAACCATAATTAAAATACCAAGTATTTAAGATATCAAAATAAATTGAATAGTTTAAATCTGAATCATAATTGTCAGATGAGTAATTAACATCAAGTAAAATATCTAATACATTAGACATCATCATCCATAATGAACCTTTTGAAGTATATTTAATACTATCTTTATAAGTATGATAAAATGATCTTGGTTTATAAAATGCAATATCAATTCCACGTAATCCGAATTTTTCATAAACATGATAATCTGTTTGTGAACTTATTAGACCAGAATTGAAACCTTCTTGAAATATAGAATTTGCATATGGTTTTGAAACAGAATGATACCAATCAAGGACTCCTTTATCAGTACCACGGAATAAAATTGGTTGACCACCTGCACCAGTACCTTCTAAATTAATGAAAAAGCTAACATCTTTAAACCAATCATGTTTAATAAATGCTTCAGCACCAAGTAAACCAAATTCTTCATTATTATTAAAATTAAATATTAAAGTTCTCAATGGTTGTGAATTTGAATCTACAAAATATTGTAAAATACCTAACATTGATGCAATACCCATACCATCATCAGTTGTTCCAAAAGATGTTGGAACAGAATCATAATGTGCAGAAATTAAAAGACCTGGAAGCTTTGAATTTGAACCTTCAATTTTAACTAATAAATTAGAAGATTCATAATATATTATTCGATTATCATCATTAGATTTATTAAATACATCATGTTGATTTATTAAAATTGTATGATTTTCTGATTTATCATAAGAAGTTGAAATATAAGGAATATCTTCAACTAAAGCATCAATAACATTTTGTAAATAATCATGTATATTATCATTTTCTCTTGAAGTAAATGGATGTTTAGAAGATGAAATAATTTGTAAATAATCCCAAGCATCTTTTAAAATATCTGGCTCATGTATTGGTGGAGTTAATGATCTTACAACAGCAAATTCTTGTAAAATAATTACAGTTACATATGTCAAAATAACAAGTAATGAAAGTGAAGTTTTTCTAAACTTGAAAAGATTTGAAAAGAAATTTCCAATTGTCATATTTTTTTAAATACAATTGTTGGTTCTTTTTGGTTTGATTGCACTTAGAATATTTAAAAGAAGTATAAATAGGAATGGTAAAATGCAATTGGAAGTTTAGAAACAAGAAATGTTACAGTCCCTCCCTAATCCAGTTATCTTATATAATATTTTAGATTTGATGATGCAGTCAATACTAAACTAAGAGATAACAGGGATGGTATTCTTTTTTGGCGTCGATCGACGCAGGGAACGGCTGAAAAAATATAGTCTAATTAAAATTTCCAGTACGTAATAAATAATAGTTAATAGTTAATAATATAGTCCGTAGTCCGTTGGCGAGTAACGGGTAACAAGTATTCTTCACCCCAATACCCCACACCAAAGGTTGTTATTTGTTATTTGTTAGCTGTTAATCTTTTACACTTTACTATACATCCATTACATGCGTAACAAGTAAGAAGTTGTGCCATATACCTCTGTTCAGATTGCTGTAGTAAATCTCGAATCTCAAATCTCAAATCTCAAATAGTCAAACTGCGTGGAATAGCAGAATGTTGAATGCGGATGCAAAATGTTTATTTCCGCAAGCTACATGAAAGAAAAAGTGGAAAGTAGTCTTTGATTAACAATTAACAATTAACAATTAACAATATCTGTGATTAATTGTGGTGTATTTCATACATTTCAGGTTATTTTCTCTCCTTTCAAATAATGCGGATTGCGATATAGGATATATATAAAGATAAGCCAATTCTTCACTAAAGACAATATATATATTAAGACACCATTTATTGTTTATTACCCTAACAAGTGTGTATTAATTAGAATACTTTACATACATATATATATTTTAAAAGTTCAATAACACTTTCTATTTTTAGTCTCGCTAGACATTTCCAACTGAAATTGTGGAAATTTTGGTGCATATATACAGTATTGTTCATCTTAAACCCCCAGTATTTTACTGAAATTGACTCACAAATATAAATTTTGATTAATAAGTCACTTCGATACCAAATAAACATTACACACCATTTACTTTATAATATGTCATCTTTGAATTCAAGTAATTTATATAATAATTCAACAAATCACCAAGATGAAAACATCAGTCATTCTGATAGTATACGAGATTTAAGAGACCATTTAAATTTCAACGAAGGTGATGATGATTTAAATTCAATAGTTGCAGAAGATGAAGAAAAGGATAATAATGATTATGCATTATTAAAAATTGTATCAACTAAAATAGATGATTATACAATTTTAACTAAAAATGAACGTACAACATTAGCTATGTTACTTGCACTTATTGGATTATGCTCTGCGATGTCCATGCCTATTTATTGGACAGCTTTGCCACAACTGGCAATAGAATTTCATACAACTGAAGAGAAAATTAATTTTACAGTTACATCATATTTATGTTTTCAAGCTGTAGCACCAGTTTTCGTATCTTCTTTATCTGATATTTTTGGTAGAAGACCTGTTATTTTAGCTTGTATTGCAGGTGGTATTGCAACTAATGTTGGATTAGCTGTATCAAGAACTTATTGGTTAATTGTATTTTTACGTTGTATTCTTGCAACTTTTTTAGCTCCATTAATAAGTATTTCATCTGCATGCGTTGGTGATTTTACTACAAGAAGAAATAGAGGTGGTTTAACAGGATTAACTTCTGGTTTTACACTTATTGGTCAAGGTATATCACCATTTTTAGGTGCAGTTATGGATACTGCTTGGGGTTGGCCCGCAATCTTTTGGTTTTCTGCTGCTTTAGAAGGTTTTATTTTAATAGTTGCATTTTTTATGCTTCCCGAAACACATAGAGGTTTTGTAGGTGATTTGAGTGTACGTCCTAAACATTGGTTACATCAAAGTCCTATTTTACTTTATTTTGGTAAGAGAATAGTTGATAATAAACCTGAATTATTACAAAAAAGATCACATAAATATCAACCTTGGAAACCTTTAAAACTTATTTTTAGAATAAGTGTATTTTATATCTTATTACCATCATCTATTCTTTTTGCTATCTGGACAATTTCACAAACCACATTATCTGTTCATTTAGGAAATAATTATAATTATTCAACTTTACATGTTGGTTTATGCTTTTTTGCACCTGGTTGTGCTACTGTTTTTGGTACTTTAGCTTCAGGAAGAATATTAGATTTTATTTACAAGAAACAAAAAGCCAAATATGAAATAAAATATTCTTCAGATATAGAAAAGTCAAATATATCTGATATACCTCCATTTAATATAATTAATGTTAGATTATATTGCATTCCAGTTGCCGCATGTGTTGTTTGCTTTTCAGCTATTGTCTTTGGATGGTGTATTCAGCATATAGTACATATTTCAGTGATATTGATTATGTGTTTCCTTATAACATTTTTTTGTATGTTCCCATTAAACATTACAGGAACGGTTTTAATTGATATGTTCCCTGAAATTTCAGGAGGTGCAACTGCATTAAATAATCTTTTTAGATGTGGTATGAGTGCTATTTTTGTTTCATGTCTTACTAGAATGGAGAAAAATATGTCAACAGGTGGTACTTACACTTTTATGGCTGGTATTGGATTACTTTCTATAGGAATGATCTTACTATTAATGAAGAAAAGTGATTCTATTTTGAGAGAAGCAAGAGAAAAGAAACTGCGTAGTTTACAAACTCCATAAATGATTTTTAGTTTTTTTATTGCATATGTGTAATATATATAATAGATTGAATAATAATAGATGTGCAATATACAAAGACAATTAAATAAACAATATCTATGTGATAGCTCTGTTCTCTGTTGTATCCATTATTAAAGTGAAGCCCGAAGGCTCGTTAATTTTTCGTTTTTCCGTCTGAGCCGTTTTATTTCGCATTTATTTTTTTTTGCCGCTGGAGAAGTGCTTGTTGACATTAATGGTAAGATGCTTTTTCCGATTACAATGCGTTGTTCATTACCAGTTGGCTTCTTTATCATCTAATTTGATACATACTTGATGGCAATATTACGTGTGACCTGCTTCTTGGCATTACTGATAGCCTATCTTGTTAGTTTTACAAATCTCAATAACTTATTTATGCAATCTACCATTTCATTAAACGAATTGTCAAAGCTACAATCAGACAAAGAAGGTAAAAGTTTACCATACATAGAAGATAGTAAACTTAAATTATATCGAGACGAAACTTTAAATACCATGAGATCTACAGAAAGTTTTAATGAACAAGAAGGGAACGTGTTCAAATTGTTAACCTTTAATACTTGGGGTTTAAAGTATGTTTCTAAATTTAGGAAGGAAAGATTGATGGCAATTGCAGATAGACTTTCAGGAGCACATGCAACTACCGATGAAGCAATCGATATCGATGATTATGATATTGTTGCATTACAAGAAATATGGTCAAAAGAAGATTGGAATTATATTGACCAAGTATGCTCAAATAAATATGCGTATCGTAGATGGTTCTCATCCGGAATTATAGCCGGACCCGGATTGGCAGTTTTATCAAAATATCCAATAAAGAAAACATTTTTATACAGATTTCCCATAAATGGTCGTCCTTCTGCATTTTTTAGAGGTGATTGGTATGTTGGTAAAAGTGTTGCAGTATCAATTCTTGTATTACCAGATAATTCAACAATTGCACTTTTGAATTCACATATGCATGCACCATATGCTGCTAATGGAGATGCAGCATATGATACACACAGAGCTTGTCAAGCATGGGAAATTTCAATTATCGTTGATGAATTAAAAGCTGCTGGACATTCTGTTATTTTAGTTGGAGATTTAAATTCAAGACCTGGGTCATTACCATACAGAATTTTAGAAGATGATGCAGGATTAAGTGATAGTTGGGAATTATTACATGGAAAGACAGAATTAGAATTAGTGAAAACAATGGATCCATGGGAACAAATAATAAGGGCAGCAACTACATGTGATTCTATTCTTAATACATGGAGAGCTCAAAGGAGACCAGATGAAGCATGTAGATTAGATTATGCTCTAGTTGATTCAAGTGCATTACAACCTATACAAGCAAGCGTTAGATTTACTGAGAAGATTCCAAACATTGGATCATATTCAGATCATTTTGCATACTCAGCAACATTTCGAGTAAAGAATAAGAATGAAACATCATCACATGAAAAGTGTAAGATTAGATCAAAAGATAAACTGTTGAAAGTATACCAAGATCTTACAGAACTTGTCAATGAGTATATTGACACCACTCTAGTATGGCAAAGAAATTGGAGAATGTGGCATTTTGTCATTTCTTTCTTTATTGCATTAGCATTTTTACCAGTTATTACAGTTGTATCTTATCGTGCGCCATGGTCATCTATTCTTTTTTACTTTTTTGGTTGTGTTATATTTGTGACAGGAGTTGTTAATGGTTTAATATCTCTTCTTTTTGGAAGATACGAACTTAGAAACTTGACAGAAGTTGTATTGGAAGTTAACGATCGTATTAATTTTATCAAGAATTTTGGCGAGTGATATTTTCCTTTTTTTACTTTAGATTTGGAAGCTTGTTTCAAAGTGAAATTTGAATGTTTAAAAGGTTTTTTTTTGATGTACGTACAAGAATTTAATCCAGACGATGGCAATGGTCTGTGATGGCAGTTTCTGGAACCCCGAGCTTTTTCGTACATCCACCTGTTATCTAGTAAAATATATTTATATATACATTTGTAAACCATTCACTCAAATTTCTAAGGAACTATCTACAACTACTCAGTACATAGACAACAGTCGATCTATCTCACATATATATCAGTGAAAACTTAAAATTCGAAACGTCAACCGATCGATAGTCTGTAATCAATCCCCAGCCGATGTGCCCAGTGCACAGCCAAGCTTTGCGGTGTGGGGTTAGTGTGTTGATCGATAGTTGATAGTTGATGATCATGCATGTCATCGTTCCGTGTTCCCCCATCCCCGAGTTTGCCCCTGTGATTCACATTTGGCATGCAAGGGCAAGACTGAGTAATATATATTATCCTAAAAATTACAAAGCTTGTCAAATACTATTCAGAAAACAGTCAATAATGTCACCAGGATCCACTGATACAGATATCGATGGAAATTGTTGTTCCTCCCAAAAGAAAGGTAATTACGATAACAATACCAAAATAAAGATACAACTAAATAATAAAGATACATTTGAAGTAGATATGAATAACGTAACAACTGGTCCAAGCAATATTATAAAAGGTGAAGGTGAAATTATTTCAAAAACGACTAGTTCATTATTAGAAAGACAATTATCTAAGAATCTTGGTGTTTTGAAAGCTGGACCCAGATTAATTGTCCCACCTGCTCAACATTTATTAACAACTGCACTGAAAATACCACTGGGGGCTAAGAAGTCATTAATCGATAACAATCTTTCCAGATTGAGAAGCCATGATAGCAGCAACAATGATATGGTTAACGATATAGATAGGGAAGAAGAATCTGACGGTGAATCAGGTGATAACAACTCGCTTGGTAATAATTTATCAAGTGATGTCGATATTGATGATGAAGATATTGAACATGGGATTGTAGAAAATTTACGTCCAGGCACAATAGAATCAACACAATCGATTAGTAGAGAACGTACAAAGTCACCTTCGAATTCAAATGCAAGAAGACAAACACTATCTCCACAACGACTGATGAATTCCATATCTAGACATTCATTGTCTCCACTGAGAACTAGAAGTCGTAGAAAATCAACTTTAATGAAAGATGAACCAACTGTTGAAGGTATTTCAAGGAGTTTTGCTGGTTTTTTAACTACTGCTAGTATGTATGCTGGTTTCCAAGATATTGAAGATGAAGATAGAGAAGTTGAGTCAATGAGACATAAAGACTCAAGAGATTCTGAATCATCTGTGGATGTTATATCTGGTCCTCCTGTCGATGCTAACCATTTACAAATTCTTGATGAAGATGATGACAATTCGGACTTGATTTCAGAAATTTCGACCCCAACTGCCACAATGTCAGTAGCAACTGATGGAACATTTAGTAAAGGAAATGATCATAATACAACCATATATAAGAATAAAACTCCAGGTTCAAAGTTTGATGTCTCCATTGTTCAAAAAGTTACAAATGATGCACTTTTACATGAGGAACGTGATGCTCTGGAAAAAAAAGCACTTGCAATATCTAATAAATTAAGAGAAGCATTTGATATTGATCATTCTGAAGAATTTATTGCCGATTATCCATGTTGGTTGATGGGTGATGTTTTACTACAAGGTCATTTATACATTACTGATAACAACATTTTATTTTTTGCTTTTTTGCCAAAACGTAATAAAGGTGGTATATACAAAAGTGGTTCATTATCAGTAAAGTCATTTCATTCACTCCGTATGCATAGAAAATGGACAATTTTAAGAGAAAATACCTTTTCGGTGTATTCGTCTGCAAAAGATTTATACTTCCCTGAATTGGTTATTGATTTGAGAACTGCTTTAAGAGCTGAAGTTTATGGAACTTCTAAAAGTTTAAATCCACTAACTCCAGTCTGGATTAGAATTGTTACTGAAAAGAGAACACATTGGTTTCAAGCTGATAATCACGATATTGCTAGAGCATGGGTTACATCAATCAAGAAACATATTTTTTCATCAAGAAATAAAGGCGATCAAGTTGCAATAAAAATACCATTACAGAATGTTATTGATTTAGAATTAACTTCAGTTGTTGGTGTTACCAAAAATTTAAGAATCAAAGTCATTGAAAATGCTGAATCATTTGCAATAGATGATTATTTTATCATGTTTTTTTCCAAGGGTGATAGCGCAGCTCATGACATTAAAAAGGCAATCGATAAATCAGGTGTTGTTATATCTTCAAGTTTAGTAGATGATAACGAAAACTTGAAAAATTCAGAGTTGGTTAAATCGAAGCTGGAAATAATCAAAAAGTCGTGTTCTTCTGTAAAATCAACTAATTTTAGGCCAAAGGAAAAGAAAAGCAAATTTAGGGAATTTAGAGACAGCATTTTGTCTTCTGATGAGGAAAATGATGATAGTTTCAATTATCAATCATGTGATTCTGATGGTAATATGCACGATAAAGAAGATAGTTTTATGTGTTCGTCAAAAGAAAAATCCTTAGATGGGATTCTTGCAACAGACTCTACAGTAAAATTGAACAATGAAAAACCTTTGTTGTTACCAAAGTTAATGAGAAAGTCTAGAACTAAAAGTGTTCATATTGTTCCTGAAATAGATTCCAATGTACCTATCCAATCTGTAGTTGATACGACACATACTAGTCTGAAAGAAGAAACTAACAGAGAATCCCGTAGATGGGGTTCTTCTTTGGTTCAAGGAATCACATCATTTACTCAGAATTTTATATTTTCAGGTCCGGTTTCACACTTTGATGAAAATGCAATATCTAAGGAAGGACAAGATCCAAATTTTGTTAAAGATGAAAAAGTTAGAGAATTATCTCAGAAGAGATTTATTACTAGATTCTCACTACCTGATACAGAGAAATTAATTGCAACTTACCATTTATATTTAGTTAAGGGATTACCAATTTATGGTAAACTTTATATCGGCCAGCATCAAATATGTTTTAGATCAACAGTTCCAGGTACCAGCACTATCATGATTCTTCCATTATCTGACATAGAGACTGTCAACAAAGAAAGTGGTTTTAGATTCGGCTATTTTGGTTTAGTTCTTGTTATTAGAGGTCACGAAGAACTATTTTTTGAATTTTCGGGAAGTGATTCAAGAGATGATTGTGAAATTCAAATTTTGCAAGACCTTGATAAGTTTAAAAAAAATAACTCCTTCAACGGAAGTTTGTTAAATTCAAGTGATACAAAGTTAGAATCAAGTGCAATAAGTTTGAGCTCTGCAAAATTAAAGATGTTTGAGAACAAGTTAACTGACGCAGTTGGTGTTAATGTTCCAATTGTTATGGAAGATCACCCTTTGCAAAAAACAGAAATCAAACCATTAAAATCTTACAGATTCACTCTTTTAACAATTGGCTCAAGAGGTGATGTCCAACCATATATTGCTTTGGGTAAAGCTTTGATGAAAGAAGGTCATACAGTCAAGATTGTTACTCATGCTGAATTTAAAGACTGGGTTGAAGGTTACGGAATTGGTTTTGACGTTATTGCTGGTGATCCATCCGAGTTAATGTCATTAATGGTAACTCATCCTGCTATAAACTATTCCTTTATTAAAGAAGCAAAAGCAAAATTTAGAGATTGGATTGACGATTTACTCAATACATCATGGAAGGCATGCCAAGATTGTGATGTTTTAATTGAATCCCCTTCATCAATTTCTGGTATTCACATTGCTGAAAAATTACAAATTCCATACTTTAGAGCTTTTACTATGCCTTGGACACGAACTAGAGCTTATCCTAATGCATTTATGGTTCCAGACCAGAAATTAGGTGGAGCTTATAATTATATGACACATGTTGCGTTTGAGAATGGTTATTGGAGAGGTACATGTTATCAAGTTAATAAATGGAGAGTTGAAACACTTGGTTTACCAAAGACAACATTAAGTGCAATGCATCAGAATAGCGTTCCTTTCTTGTATAATATCTCACCTGTTGTGTTTCCTCCTTCTGTTGATTTTCCTGAATGGGTTAAAGTCACTGGTTATTGGTTTTTAGACGAATCCAATAATTATGAACCATCTCAAAAATTAACAGAATTTATTCAAAAAGCTAGAGATGACAATAAGAAATTGGTTTACATTGGATTTGGTTCCATTGTTGTTGAAAATCCAAAGGAGTTAACCAAAGCTGTTGTTGGCGCTGTATTAGATAGCGATGTCAGATGTATTTTGAATAAGGGTTGGTCGGATAGACTGGGTTCAAAAAATAAGAACGACATTGAAATCGAACTACCCGATGAAATTTTCAATTCAGGAAATGTTCCTCATGATTGGTTATTTACACAGATTGACGCTGCTGTTCATCATGGTGGCTCTGGTACTACTGGTGCTTCATTAAGATTTGGTTTACCAACTATTATCAAACCCTTCTTTGGTGATCAAAAGTTTTATGCTAACAGAGTTGAAGATATGGGATGCGGTGTAGCATTAAAATCTTTGGAATCTAAACAACTGGCTAAGGCTTTGAAAGAAGTAACAACTAATAGTAGAATTATTGAAACCGCTAAACAAGTTGGCGAAAGGATTAGATCTGAAAACGGTGTTCAAAATGCTGTTAATGATATTTATGTGTTAGTGGATTATGCTACAAAATTAAGTGTTAGTAAACATAAAGATGATTTAGCAGAAGATATGCCTGATGATATGGAAGATCTTAACGATGGGGGTGATGTGGAAGGATCATGGCTACTGGTCTGAATTTCATTGACAATGAATTAAACTTAGACTTTTGTTTATGTATATTGAGTGTGTCATTTATATGGTTGTGTGTTGTGTATTATGTATTTTAGCTTTATTTAATGGAATTTTCATTCTTATATAAAAGTTGGCGTAAAGTATTGAATTTATTTGAATTATACATGTTGAAATATAAAACTACATTATTGTAAAAGTTTTCTTATCTTATCTGTTGGGGATATATGTGGTATGCATCATTTGCATTGGATTTTGTAAAAAAAGGTCTCATCTCTATAAAT
Source organism: Pichia californica (assembly GCA_030574395.1). NCBI lineage: Eukaryota > Fungi > Ascomycota > Pichiomycetes > Pichiales > Pichiaceae > Pichia > Pichia californica. Next base: position 20,736 of record JAJMEW010000188.1, read on the forward strand.
ATTAGTAAATCAATTACCATTGTGCAACATCTTCAGCTTCACCGAAAACACTTTCTTTGACTTCATCAATGGTTTCACTCCATTCTTCGTTATTTCCTTTATTTTCCATAATTTCTTTAAGGTTTTGATGTTCAAAATCGAGAAGTAATTCATTGATTTCACTAAATTCTAATAAGAATGCATCGTGTCCTTCTGGAGAATCAATTTTCTTTAATGTGGAATTTGGAATGTGTTTTGCTATAAAAATTTGTTCACTTAATGTAAATAATGCATCAGAACTTATACCAATAATTAATGATGGTTGTTTTCTTGATTGCAGTGCCTTTGCAGCATCATTATCATATTCTGGTCTATCACGTCCAACATCATGTGAATCTAATTTACGCGTAATAGCGATATAACAATTAGCATCGAAACGACCAACAAATTTTTGTGCTTGATATCTAAGGTATGATTGTGCTGAAAAGTAATGCTGAGGTAAACGACGAGATCTTGGTTTTGCCTTGTGTAAAGATGTATTTCCTCCATCCACACTTGTAGCTGTAGTTCCAGTTGATGAATTCGAACGTGCATCGTCAGTACTGACATTTGAAGAGAGAGAGTTTGAACGACTGTTTGTATGGTACGATTCGAATGATTTCTTTCTGTTTGCACCATCATTGTGGACTTTCCAATTTGTTTCTCTTTCATGTTCTGCAACTTCATCTACTACAGCAGATGAGTCTTCTTTATTGGTGCCACTTTCAGTTGGAGTTGGTGAATCTAAAGCAGTTGGATTACTCGTACTCTTGAATCTTTGCTTATTTGTAGGTGCATCTCTTCCAAATCTTGCTTCAAATGAGTTTCTAGATCTATAAGTTAATAAAGCTGACATTCTAGCAGCACCCAAACCAGCATTTGGTGGATCATCCAAAGGATAATAACCATCATTATACTTTGGATCAGAGTAAATACATTGTCGTTGTGCTTCACCCCAAGAAATACACCAAGCTGAGTGTTTTGCACTCGTAGCCAATGCCACAAGGTTTTTGACGTATTTACCATCATCAACAAAAGTCCATTCAAGGGCTAACATACCACCCATGGAACCACCTATACAAATGGCACATTGTTTAACTCCTAATGAATCTAAAACTAATTTATGTATATTGATATCGTCTCTAACTGTACAAATTGGAAATTCTGGACCATATCTTTCACCAAACTCATGATCAGTAGTCATTGGAGAAGCACTACCATATGGAGAACCTAAAGAGTTTAAACAAATAATAAAAAACTTAGTTGGATCGAAAGCTTTACCTCTCCCAAGTAAAGGTCCCCACCAATCGGATATATCTGCAGAACCTGTCAAAGCATGGCAAATGATCATACAATTATCTCCTTTTTCATTAAGTTTACCCCATGATTTATATGCAACTGGTACATTATAAAGGATATCTCCACATTCGAGTTCAAATTCTGGAATTTCAACTATAGTTTGACCAGGCACTATCTTAGAAAAGGGATTCTCATCCTGTGATTTAATAACCTTATAAGCCATTATTTTAGTAAGAAAAAACCGTTGTTGTGTTACTGTTGAATTTTGTGCAAGCAAGATGACTGTTCAAAATATCATATCACTGGTCATCATATATCTTGCCACAATCAATTTGCCTCTTTTATCTTTGTGCTCTTCGTTCATCGTTCTGCGATGTTGAGATGAAATTTGACTCTTCTATGTTTTCATGTGAAGTGTGACTGACTCTTCGCGACAGAGCTCGGTGTTGCATTGCCAACATGAACTGGACGGCTTTTGGAATGGCTTTGGATTTTATTTTGAAGGTTTTTTTTTCACAAGCAGATTTTTTGCAGAATGTATTGTAATTTTTCTTTGAACTCAAGTTGGGTATCTCAAACATACAGTAAAGAGATGAAACAGTATCCTGTCTGTCATACTACAATTAGGGGAGGAGTGTACAGCGATGCCTCACGCTCTAGACTAGAGAATCAAATTGATTTACATAATTATGTCAATAGAATTGATGTTCTTGTTGACAATGCTGATCTAGACCTAATTTTCAAGGAAATTCAAAATATTCAATTCGAAAGTGTAATAGTAGAAAGTACATTGAATAACTTCATCAAATTTATTTGCTTATTGGATATACCTATTAGAAAAAATTTAAAATTAGTCATGTTGGATAAAGATATCACACATGAAAATATCATATGTATGAATGATGGAATCATGACTATGAAACTTCGTGCAGATACATACTTAAAATCAGGTTTTCAATTCAAAAAGTCTGCATTTTCACATGGAAACAAAAAATTGCACACTCAAATGTATATTCATAATTTTGATCTTTGCAAATTAGAAGAAAACATTAAACAACAAAGTAAAAATGATATTCGTTTATTGTGGTTTACCGAAAATATAGATACTAATAAATATAGATTCATAATATCTCATAAATTACCATTGGAAAATATTATTGGAAAAATTGTAGAATCTGACATATTTATTCAGAAACACCAATCTGTAAAGCCAGAAATTTTCAAAATGAAAGATTGTATTTCTCCAGATTTATTAATAGAAAAAGACGAAGAAACTTTAGAAGAATTACTAGAATGGATAACATTTGTTTCTCTTTGTGGAAAACAGGTCAACTCTCATGTTGATCCATACATTTCAAGATATTCCTCAATATTGGATATCAAAAGAACACGAGATTTGGGAGTTATTTCAATAGACAAGATTTTAATGACTTCTACAAATAAGAAAGCGATATTCCAAATCTTATCAAGATGTACAAAATGTTTTGCAGTATCATATTATGGGGTTAAAGATGTTACCCGAACGTATAAGTTATCCGGAGAGCATACCTTTGTTGATGATGGTGCTAATAACCTCATTGTTTTTGTCAATGAAAGCAAATATGTCACATGGTCCGTTACAGATAGTGGCGATCCAAATTAGAATTTGTAAAACAATAAATAAAATTAATACTAATGAAACATAAACAATAATTGATTATATATTGAAAAGTTTTTACTATCCTTTTTCTATGTACATAAAATCTTTGAGTGAACCTTTTCACTTGATGATCATCGAAGAGCGCAAACTGCCTATGTGCAAGTCCTTTTTTTAAAAAACTAATATTAGAGTATAATTACTTTTTATCACTTTCGGCATTCACAGAATCCTTTTCTGTATTCTTTTCTTCCTCTTCTAATTTCTCTTCTCTTGTCAAATCAGTTTCCGTATCATCACCCTTGGTGCTCTTATTTAGCAATAAATTGAGTTCACTTTTTGGGTTACTTATCATTTCAGTAAATGCACCATCTGCTAATATAGTACCATTTTGAGAGAAAACAATAACTCTATTACTCATATTGATTGTACTCAACCTATGTGCAATCGAAATGGTTGTTAACCCTGCTTTATGCCTCAGTTGTAGTGTCTTCTTTATTGCTTCTTCAGAATGTGCATCTAACGCAGATGTAGCTTCATCAAGAATCAAAACACTTGGACCTAAAAGAATTCTACCATCTTCTCCCAAAACATTAATTTTACCTAAAGTTTTTCTAATAGTATCAGGAACTTGTGCGCCTAATAGCAATGTTCTAGCCAATGCAATTCTTTGTTTCTGACCACCACTCAATTGTGCTCCTTTAGAACCAATCTTAGTTTCTAATCCATCAGGGAAATTATTAATGAATGAAGTACAATTGGCAAGATCGCAAACTCTTTTGATATCTTCATCACTAACATATCTTCTACCATAAACAATATTTTCTCTTAATGTACCTGAGAATAACATTGGTTCTTGTTGAACTATACCAACTTGTTCTCTGAAGTTAGCTAAACTCAATTCAGATAGGTCATTCCCATTAACGAAAATCTTACCACTATTAGGGTCATAATATCTCAATAACAGTTGAGTGACAGTACTTTTACCACATCCTGAAGGACCTACTAAACAAACATGATCACCTTTTCTTAGGGTTAAATTTAAACCGTTAAAAACTTGATGGTTTTCTCTAGTTGGATAATGGAATTTGATGTTTTGGAAAATGATATCACCATCAACAGATGCTTTTTTACCAACATATGGATCAATATCTGGTTTTAATTTCAAAAGTTCAAAAACTCTTTCTGAAGCACCCACACCTTTCATTAATTCAGAATAAAAGTTGGATAAAGAATAAACACTGGAAGCACTGTATATAGTATACATCAAATAAGAAGATAATTCACCAATTGATAATTCACCTTGTCTAACCATCCAAACACCAACAGATAACAAACAAACCAAAAAGGAATTTCCAATAAAACCATTTCCTGAATAGAAATAACCATTTAATTTACCTTCGTAAATAGACAAATCGTATAATTTTTGGACTTCCTTTTGGAATTTAGATACTTCATAATTTTCATTATTAAAACTTTGGATAGTTTTAACAAAACTAAATTGTTCTTCAGAAACTTTGGTTAAAGAACCTAATTGTTGTTGAATTTCTCTGGACACTTTTTTTACTCTTCTACCAAAAACTAATGCAATAAATAGTAGCACAGGGAAAATCATAAACATATAACCTGTCAGCTTGACAGAAATTGTTAACATCATGGCTATACCAACAAATCCACTTATTGTAGATCTTAAACCATCAGAAACATTTTGCGTGACAGATCTAGTGACTACTGTTGAATCATTGACTAAACGAGAAATCAAATCACCACTTTTATATTTATCCCAGAATTTAGAACTTTGATAAAAAATGTTTCTCTCAATATCAACTCTTAATTTTGCCATGATTCTTTCACCAACTTTTCTTAATAATACGATTCTACCAAAATTAGCTAATGAACCCACGGCAAATACACAGATTAAAGAACCATAGAAAACATTGATTGGAATTTCATATGATAAAATATCAATTGTCTTAGGAACTTTGAAATTACCTAAACTCTCATCACCGTCTTCAGATTCATTAGGTTTTGCTGTGTCAATGATTTTGCCCATAATTGTAGGAAACAACATACTGACAGCGGAACTAAATAATAAACAAATGATAGCAAATGATAACGTTGGCCATTCATCCTTAAGTAAATTTAATAACTCTGTGATTTCTTTAAAAGATCCCACCTTTTTAACAGTTTCTTTCTTATCAGTACTAGATACCTCAGATTCTGACTTTGATGCTACTGATGTAGATTTCCACCTGCATTGTATTCTTTTCAATATTCCCAGATTTGAACTTTGAGCTAATACATTGTTTTTGGTTAATCTTCTAGTAGAAATTAATCTCCTTAAATAATTACTATTGCTGAAAATGCCAACTGAATTAGTGATCGTATTGGATGTATTATTCCTTGGAATTAATAATCGTGTTGAAGTTTGAAGACTGCCTATACCGGATAGTGGTAGACGCCACATAATTCCACTACCTTTTAATCCAAACATCTATATATATTGAAATTTCATTAACAGCAATACTGTTGTTTTTGTCGTTATTGCTATTGTTGTTTATGTGAGTTTTGTACATAACTCATCAGCTTTCAAACCACAAGACACATTCGTTGCAGCCCAAAACAAAACGTTCTTGCAGGTTGCGAGTTGCAAATTGCAAATATGAGGATGTTTATCCTTTGTCCCAAAATTTATCGGGTGCGCTGACGTAAGCCACAAATAAAATATTCGTTATTTCCGATATAATTCCATATAATACAAGATTTATGTGTTCATGTTAAAACATAATTAGTTATTAATGACATATATATATGTATATTATACAGTCTTACTATTTATGAAAGAAATAAAGTAAGAGTAATTTATTAAACAAAAAAGTGCCGAGTGCCTAATGTATAGTACAATGAATAAAAGCGGAGAGCAGCATTTTATATAGGAATACAATGTATATGAAAAGCAAAAATTGAAAATAGGTTTAAGAAGTAAAATTAATTAGATACCTAATAAAGAATCCATTACGGATGAATCAAAAACATATTTGGGATTTAGCTGACCATTTAGTTTGTTTTCTGAGTCTGGAACAAAACTTAATGAATTGGGTAATGTATCTGGAGGCATGACCAAATCAAACTTCCTATTTAGATCATTGTAATTCTCAACCCCATAGTCAACCTTGGAATTATTAATGGCATCCTCACCATTATTATGTTGGTTAACGTATTTATTTTCACTGTGGTAATTGGTATCAGGATTATTACTAGTTGGCATATACTGTAAAGGTGGATTAGGTTTCTGCTGTTGAACATAATTTCCGTTGTTCATAACATTACCAGTTTCACTTTGTGTTTGCGGAGCAGTTAAATAAGTTACTCCCAATACATCGCCATTATTGTTAATTCTATAGTTAGGGTCTAAGATCGATCCATTTTGATGGTAAAATGAAGCTTCTTCTTGTTGTTGTTGTTGTTGTTGTTGTTGTTGTTGTTGTTGTTGTTGTTGTTGTTGTTGTTGTTGCTGCTGTTGTTGTTGTTGTTGTTGTTGTTGTTGTTGTTGTTGTTGTTGTTGTTGTTGTTGTTGTTGCTGCTGTTGTACTGAACCAAGAACATGACCATTTACTGAATGTGGAATAGTCTGTCGAATCTGTGTTTGTGTTGGTGATCGTGAATAATTATTACTTGGTTGAATATATGTCTGTTGATTTAAGGTTGCATTGTTTAATTGTGAAAATACTTGTTCCCTTTGTGGGATACTGTTTGGATGAATAAACGCCGATACAGATGATGAAACAGCACTATTATATGACCCGTGTATAAAATTTGGAACGAACCCAGAAGGAATGTTAATATTATCACTTTGAGGAACTGGTAAAATAGCAGAATTGCCATATTGGGAAATAAATGGAATTGGAATGTTCAGCTTTCCATTTTGGGATGTAGCACTATTATTATAGCCTAAAATCTCTGATTTCCTTGAATTGTTGTAATATAAAATAGAATTTACAGGAACATCAGTTAATGTAGAGTTGGAAGATGGATTATTCAAATTTTCATTCCTTTTATCGTTAAGTGTTTTATTATTTGATGTCGAATCACATCCACTTGAATTATTTTGACTATATACAGCCTGTGTACCCGCATATTTAACATCCTTATTTATAACACAGTTGGCACTGTTATCATCTCCCGTTTCTGAGGTATCATTTATGACATTACCATTTTTTCTAGCACTTGAATCATTAATCATGTATTTCAAAACCTTATCTTGCTTTGATTTATCTTCATAAAGTGATTTAAGATAGAAATATGCAATTTTAATATGTGGATAAGTAAATGAGACTCTATTTAAAATTTCCAAAAATATATGCATATCTTCATTAGCAATTCTATGAACATTTTTATCTTTATTGTGTAAATGATACAACATCATTAAACCTGCAATATTCATTGAGTATGGTATAATCATTTGTAAAAAAGTAATTAGATTATTATCCATAATATATCTACCAATAACAGCTACCATATGAGCTGATTTGAAAACGATACCCCAAGAAGGAGATATTTGATCTCTTTTGTTCGAAGAATAACTCCTCATAATATAAATCCGATGTAATAATAGTAAAACACTGTAGTATTCTAATGACAAACTTGCATTATATTTGGTATTTGTTGAACTATTAATTTTAAATAATAAAGAAGTTGGTAATTGTTCAATCCATTCCCTTAACATTTGATCACATTCTTGAAAATGATCACTTTCACTAGACAAAGATGAATGATTATATTCTTGACCCACTTTCTCACAAATCTTTCTGACACATAAGATCAACCTTGTTCTTTGAACAAAATGTAAAGCTTTTAATTTATCTTCTTGAGTTGCTGTTTCAGGATCATCTAACAAATCATCAATTGTAATCAAAGAAATTTCATTTGTGAATAATTTATCAAAAGCAGATGGTGTATAAAAAACAAATGTAAATAGAGTATCAACAGTTAACATAGACCACCAAATTCGTTTATAAAGTTTTTTACGTAGAGGAGGTATATTAGGTAAAGTATCTGGATTTTTATGAATACCTAAAGCAAAGCACAGCTCTAATGATAATCTTAAGTAAGAAAAATCTGCTTTTATATTATAACCATTTATATTTTTATAATTACCCATTACAAGGAGAGCTTGTAATTTTGTAAAAAAGTCAGATTCAATTCTTTGATCATAAAATGCTTTTGCTCGTGAGTATAATATATCAATTCTTTCCAAATGAGATAATCTTTCCTTTTCGTCCCAATGATTTTCATCATAAAATCTTGCTCCACAAAAGATTATTGCATGAAGTAATAATAAACTTGGAGGATTAGTTAAATCTGTATATTTGGATCTAAATTCCTTTTCACTAATTACAGGATATTGAAATAATCTTAAAGAAAAAAAAGTATTGATATATTTCCAACAAGTTTCTATATCAGGTAAATTAAAACAACCCATACTAAGTAAATAGTTGTAACTCATTTCTGAAATTTTTATAAACCCATTATTTTCATGATTTTTAATATAATCTGATGTTAATGTACCTGTAAAAGATCCTAACCATTCAAAATATTCTGCATTAGTGTCAATTGAATTGATATCCCTTTCAAAAACAACGGAAGGATCCAATTTTACAATACTAAGTTCTGGATGTTTAATTTGAAAACCGGGGATGACAAAAGGTGGATAATGTGGATTATTTATTTGTGATGATGTTTTTGTAAGATTTTCATATTTTGATTCTAATTTGATCTTATTAACATTATCATTAATGTTGTTAAAATTGGAATTTGAAATCGATTGATCTTCCTTAGATGAATCCAATTCGACATTGCTATGTGATTTTAATAGTTCTTCAATTTTTTTGCTTTTTCTTTTTTTCGGAGCAGGTATATAACAATTTTTAATCTTAAATAAAACACAATTTGTACATTTATTTGGATAACATAAAGCTGCATCACATTTAACTTTCCTTTGTCTGCATACAAAGCAAGCCCTAGATGATCTATCCCTTTTCATTGAAATATTTACATTGGATTCTAAAGATGTAGAATTTGGCTCTGAAATTGAATTTGAACTAGTTTCATTTATTATTTGAATTTTTGATTCTAATTTTTCAACCCTATGAGGTCGATTTTCATATTGATAGTTATTAAAAGATCCTGAATTCATTTTGCTTTTGGATTTTATGAATATAAATTTAGGAGAATTAATTTTATTACAGCTATAAGCTGAAAAAATAAACAAATAAATAAATAAATGAATAAGGCAACAAACGAACAACAATAATAATATTGATAGTAATAAATTTAAGGATGGATAATTAAAAAGTGATAATAAAAATATCGAAGACAGTAAAAAAGTAGATAATGTGGAGAATAGAAAATTCCATGATCATTAAATAACACTGTAAAAGTAGACACCAAGATAATAGATCGAACAGAGAGAAAAAGCGAGGAAAATAATTGATCTGAGTAAATCAATTTGCTAATCGAGATAATCTCTGGGAAAATCTAAATAAACGTGTTTCCTGTTTCCATAAACTGTTTTTAGTTTTTATAGGAAGTAACAGATCAGTAGGATTAATAATTAATAGCTAATAGGGATTTTATTGAATGTTTGAGGATTGATGACCATAATAACCATGCACCGAAATTGTCTAAAAAATGGAAGTGGAAGATAGAGCTTTGAAAAATTGAACAATTAATTACTAAAAAAAGAGGGGGAGAAAGAGAGGGAAAGTTACGATTCAGTTTTCGGTTTCCAGTTTTTCCAGTTTTCAGCTTTCAATTAATGATTGCAAAATCCAAAAATTGTAAATTCTAACCTGTAACTTGTAACACATGAACTTGCAAACTAATTGCCATCCTTAATCATTACTTTTAATGTTAATAATTAATAATGGGTTCGATCGCTCGACCTGACACTCTCGATCCACTATCCACCATCCCCTCTATCTTGGAAGAAGATCTAAAGGTCGTCAATGTGAAGTGTGAAGTGTGAAGATGGAAAATAAAAGAGGGCTCGGCCTCTCGTCGGCACCATGGCAGTTGCAAACAGTCAATTCTAAGTGCACTTAGCCACGGCCCACGTCATTGACTTCGGTGTGCTGAGATTTGAAAGTTGGAGTTGAAAATGCTGGACCGACTCGCGGTTACGGGCGGCCCACGTGACGCAAGGCGCGGCCAAGGCAGCAAGCAAGACAATGCGCCACTCCGCGTGGCGCAGTCACAAGCTCGATAAGCTTGAAGCTTGAATTACATGCATATATTGGTTATCGATATTATCTATTATCTGGTATATTGACGTATACCTCCAGTCCAAATCTCAAATTCTGCAATCCTCGTCTCTCCTGCTGGTATTAATGGTCCATAAACACACTTCATTGATTTAAAGGATTCAAAATTATAGTTTTTAAGATATGTATTGTTTTGTAATGATTTAATAACTTGCTTTTGATCAACAATTTTCTTCTTTTCCATATTATTATTATTATTATTATTATTGTTATTATTATTATTATTATTATTATTATTATTATTGTTATTATTATTATTATTATTATTATTTTTATTATTATTTTTATTATTATCTTGTGTAGAAGTATCTAATGGTATAACATTATCTTGACTTATCGTTGGAGATTCATCCAACATACTAGTATCAATTCCTAATTCAACGCTAAATTCATCGATTAATTTCTCATCTAAAATTGGAGTATATTCCCTTCCTAATACAATTCTCATATCTATATATTCTAATAATGTCAATCCAAGTGCAGGTCTCGTACCAATGTTACCAACTTTCACTTTGTAATTACTATCAAACATTCTTTTCTTTTCCATTTTAAGAATGTTTTTGATATCTGATTTAATAGAATTTGATAATATTGATGACCCTTGAATTTGTGATGATGATTGCAATTCAGAGTCATTAATATATCCATTGTTATTAGTATTATTATTATAATTATCATTATCATTATCATTATTACTATAATCATCTAAATAATCCAATCTTTCAAAACTTTCACCAGCCTTATCAATTATTCCTTCCCTTCTCATTAATTGCCTATATAAAATACCAATATCATCCCATCCGTTCATCCAAGCTAATTGATATTCTGAATTCATCTTCCATAAAAGATTATTATTTTCATTACAATATAATCCTTTAACAGGTTTATCAGTTACTTGATTGGCAATTATTACCGTAATTCCATATTTTTTTGCAATTTGTTTTAAATACATACAATTCTTCTTTATATAATCAATTTGTTCAAGCCAATTTAATTGTGCTCTAACATGATGTGTTAATGAATCAATGATCAGCATTTTAATTGATGGATCTCGTGAAAGCATTACAGGAACTTGATATTTTAAAATATGATCTTGTTCTTCTAAATTACTCATAGGATTTGGTGTAGTTAATACATGATCAAGTTTTGGATAATGTCTTTCATCATTAATTCCATTCATCTTTAATAATTCAGTAAATTTTTCAATCATTTGTTTAAGTCGAATAGTAGCTAATGGAGATTCAGTGGGTATATATAATGTTTTAATATATTCTGGTGTTGAAATTGTTGTTTCAAAAATTGAGCCACCAAGACCACCAAATTCTAATGGTAATTGTATACTAATACACAATGTTAACAAAACATTAGTCTTACCTGTCGCAGATTTTCCTGATACTTCAATTAAATATCCTGTCGGTATACCACCATTTAAAATTTTATCAATTGATTCATCACCAATACTGAAGTATTCTGGTTGTTGAAATGCCTTTTCTTCTTCATTTTCATTCTCATTTTCAAATGGATGATGTAATGTTCCAAGTACATTTTCACATTTTTCTTCTTCATACATATTTACAAATGAAGATATCTCAGCTTCTGTTTTATTAAGTTTCCTAGCAATGGTTGAAACTGATGAAAGTAATAATTCTGATGTTGATACTTGATGTGTCTTAAATGAACCTAGTAGATTCATAATTTTATCATTTTCTTCTTCATTGATAAAAGAATTATCATCAATATAACCCCCCAATTCAAGATCCATAAGTTTTCTTCCCGATTATAACAAGGATAAAAAGATTATTTTAATTTCATACTAAGTGTATAAATTATTTGCAGAGTTAATCTTCTCTTTTATTCATGTTCAACATTTTTGGTGTTTTTTTTTGGTGCAAGGTGCAACCGCGTCTTATCAGCTTACACGATTATTTATTATTTCCAATTTACACATTATTGAAGTATCAAAGTAATTATTTTCTCTTTATAAATAATGTGATAAACTATATCAACTTTAGTATATAATATAAAAAAATTAGGAAAATTCTAGCAGATTAAATTAATATTCTGCTATGTGCACTGTAAACAAGTAAAAACTGGAATTAAGATAAAATAATTTTTTTTTATTTATTTATACATATCCTTCATCATCTTGGTTTTCATTAGCCATATCATCATCATAAGCCATATTATAATCATTTTCATCTTCATAATCAAATTCATCAATTCCAGTTTTACCTTCATTATTCATATTAACATCATCGTCTTCAAAAACATCTTCATATATTGGTCCATAATCATTATTATAACGTAAATCATATTCACTATCATCTTCACCTAATTGCATTCCTTCTTCATCCAATGTTCCGACTTTACTATTTCTTCGTCTGATTGTAGTAGCATCATTTCCAGTATCATTAAGAACTGTTGCTAGGAAATATAAAAATGCAACTCTCTTCTTTTTTTTATTAAATATAAAATACATATTACACCAAATAACACCTAAATCATCTAAAAATGATTGTTGAGGATCAAATTGAAAACATATACATTGATCTAATTCAATATGAGTATTAATTGTTTGCCATACCCAATCTAATCCTGTTGATTTACCATATGAAATTAAAAATGAATTTACTTTTGCAATTAAATCTGATGAAGATTCAAGTAATGCAAAATGATTTGGTTGAACTGTTGAAAAATCATGATCAGGGAAAGTAGCATTTAATGCTCCAATTAAATAACCAAATAATTTTCTAGATGATGGTTGATTTAATGGACCAAATGGAGAATTGATATTTGATATATTAATGTCTACAGGTTCTGGTGATGGTGAATTAAATGAATATGATCTTTTAGTTTTTTGTTCATCAATCATTATTATTGGTTTTGTATATGAATAAGAAAAAGAACGATTTTTAAGTTGAATAAAATGTGAATTGAGTGACTCAACAGATTTATTTGAATTGTTTGAATTTAATGAAATTGAAGAATCTTGTCGTGTTTGTTTTATTGATGGTTGAATTTCATTTGATTGAGGACTTGAGTTCGATCTTAAATCAAGTCCAGTTCCTGACGTTCCACCATTTACTATTTCATCTTCTTCAGAATTGTAAAGTTTACCTAAAACTTTGTAAAGTTTCCTATCTGCACCAACGGGTTTTGTTGTAAATAAATCACATGTACCTTGAATGTGCATATCTGAGGTGTTGAATGTAAGTGCTTGGTTAACCAGATCAATGTCAAATTCGTCTATATATTTCATCGTATTAGTGTGATTGTTATGATTGTTATGATTATTATTGTTATAAAATTGTGTGTTGCTAGGCAATTAATAAATTGGAGAGATTGTTTTTTTTGTGATAATAACTAGTTTTTAGTATAAGATATCGATATTACCATCTTGTTAGAAATGTAATGCAAAGGAATGCAAGAAAGAAAGAGGAAAGTACAGGGTGTGTGAATTGATATATATATATCCCTGCTAACAATCACAACAATCACAACAATTGAGGTGGATGATATGAAGCTGAGTGCGTTATCACAATCACAATCACCATAATACTCACTACTTACATAACGCATAGCACGTTGTTTAAGGAAAGACAGAACAGAGGGAAACGAGAAGAGAATACATAATTTAAGAAAGAAGTCATTAAATTGAAACAGAAGCCGGTGCACGGAGGCGGGGTTTGGGGATGTAGAATCATGATGCAGAGTTACTTGATTAGGAAATAAATAAATGAACGACTTACATACTGCTAGAAAATGATTGTTCTATAAAGGAACTACTTCACACACATCAGTGTAATTGGAATGTCTTTTGTAGCCATGCTTAAAAATGGTGAGTGGGTCTTGCAATTCAATCATGTTTGCATATGGTTCACTCATGGCAAATCCGAGACGTTTCAATTGATCCACAGAAAATTGCTTGTAATAATCAACATCTGCATTAAAATATATATTTTCATTGGCACGACAATTTCCTCTACACATGAACAAAATAAGAATTCTTCTAAACTCATTTTCAGTTGCATTGGAAGATGCAGAATGAAAAACTGAACTTAGCAAAAATGTAACATCTCCCTGTTCCATTTCATTGTAAATCACACTATCATCATCAATCGGTCTTTGTAATTGGTCCCACAAATGAGAGCCAGGAATAATTCTAGTTGCACCGTTTTTTTTAGTAGTTCTGGTTAATGCCACAGAAAAACCAAGTTGAGTTTCTGATTTAAAATTAAAATCTTCAACATTTTGTGCTTTCCTAATATTATGATCAGAATGATCATCTCTGTGCCAAGCTTGTACCGCAGAATTCGGTCCTACTTGGAATGCAATTGATGTACTCACAATAGCAGGACAAACACCAATATTGAGATTATCACCAATCCAAAATGCATTTGCTTGATCTAAAACATGATGGGTAACTTCCAAATTTAATGGATGTGACATGATCTTGTTTACAACAACAGGAGATTTAGAAACAGTATTTGTGACTCTAATTGTTTCTTTTGGAAAAAGCCGTGGATCATCCCTTTTTGCTTCAAAAAATGGATCAAGCGATTCATTAATATCTTCAATTTCTTTGTCAGTATACAATTTCTTAATTTTACATAGTCCATATTTTTTTAACTTTTCAAGAATTACTTCACATGTAGCCTCTTCTTTTGAAACAGTATACATTTCTGGAACTAAATATATCGGTGGGGTACTAGGTGGAAACTTTAATTTAGCAGTTTTAGTAATTTCTAAAGACGGTGTATCGTAATGATCAATTTTTTGTGAGTTATTATCACGTTCTTCAACTTGGATCCTGTCCAATGTCTGTGTGGTACAATTATTATAATTGAATGACATCTCTGTTTTATGATAATTGAAAATTACAAGCTCAATATAAATAATTTCAGTAAAAAATTATTATATATAGTAGGATATATTTAATATATGGCAAAAGTATCGAAAGTTGAGATAGTTTATATAGATTTTTAATATCAGCGTAGCTATTGTTCTTGCAAAATAGATACTTGAATCATTATGGAGTCATTTGAATCATCTTCCTCAGAATGACTCCGCGGGAGCTTGTAATTGTACGATTTAATATTTAATATATCATTTTTACTTTTTAAAGCTTATTGAAACATATTAATTTTTTATTACTAGTAAAGGCGATATTATTATTATCATTAAATAGTTTAGATTAGGTTAATATAAAGTGTGCATGAAAACACCATATGAAGTAGGCCAATAACAAACAAAGATAAATCAGCTTCTTATTGACACAGACGAAATGCTTGATTCATTCTACTGGTATATTCAGCCTCATTAGCTCCCAGTTTCTCATGTTCCTTCTTCAAATGTTGCATTTGTAATTCACGTTTAGACATTATATCACAAAGATCACAAACTTTTTGTTTTGCATGTTCTTTCTGTCTTTCAAAGGAAGGGACATTTTGAAATATCATCTTACCTTTTTGGTATTTAGGTATCGTATATGGTGTAGCTAATTTATTACTCGATACGGACGAAGTTTCTGGAGAATCTATAAATGAAATTTCTATTGAGTAAGTGTTTTTTGTAGCGTTGGTGGACAAGTTTATATTATCTATATCATCCGTTAGCTTATCATTTTCATGCTCACTATCTGTAATGTTATTCAGATCAGTAACTAAAAGTGCTTCTTCAATTTCTTTTCGACGTCGGGCTTCTTCATTCTTATCTAATGAATCTATTTTTTCCTTCACTTTAGCTACTGACTTTTGAAATTCTACATCACTATCTTCAAGATCAGATCCTTCAAGAACAAACCCCTCTGCATCTGCATCTGCAGCTGTTACAGGCTTTATATCATTATTTACCATAATTACATCGTCATCTATAATTTTCTTAATATCTTTTTTTATAAGAATTCTCTTTTTTTCCCTAAAAACATCTGATGTATCGCCATACGAACTTAAATAATCTTGAATATCTGCAGCTCTAGTATCGAATTTTCCTACTGTGGAATGATTTTCATTTGCTTCACTCAATGCTGTTTTTCTTTTCAGTTTTAAAGGAATCTTTTTACTAATTATATCATCATCTTCATATTCACTATCTTCATCCCCAAATGCTGTTGTTTTTATGATTGTTTTCTTTTTTAAGGATGATTGCAAAGAAGGAGTGAAAGATGATTTTGGTTTTCTTGATTTAAACTTGCTAATTTTATGTGGTTCAATAAAAGGCATAGCCTCATCCGATTGAATTTCATCTATCATATATTTCGGTGTAATGAATACCAAACAATCAAAAATAATAATGCACAAACCTTGTTATGGAATATTTGACAAGATGTGCAATGCCATGATAACAATTAACCTTAGTTTTTTTGTTAGCACTGTTAGCTATTAGTGAGCGCTCACTTTTTTTCGACAACATGAATATTAGCTATAGGTAGGTCAAGCAATTTTAACGTTAACTTAAATGTTTTATAGTTTAAACATTAGATGTTATGGACAACTAAAGACAACCCAAGCAACAATGTCACAGGAAGATATATATTTACAATCATATCCCTTTACTACAGCAGCTGCAATTATTGGATTTGTGGATCGTAAAGTGAGTGCTGTTCTTACAGGTGGACGTGCTATCATTGGAGTGCTTAGAACATTTGATCAATTTGGTAATTTGGTAATCCATGATGGCGTTGAAAGACTTTATCTTCCAAAAACAAAACAATATGCAGAAAGTACCACTCCACAAATATATGTAATTCGTGGTGAAAACCTACTGATGTTAGGTGATTTGGATATTGATAAGGAAGATGCTGCTATTGAAGGTTGGGAAAGATTAGATTATGCTAAGACTTATTTAGAACATAAACGTTTGACCAACGAAGCAAAGGAAAAGAACAATATTGAAAATGACAAGCTAGGAAATGCTGGTGCAGTAATTGCAGATTACTACAACTTTAACTTACATGGTTTTTAAAAAAAAAATAATTGATTATATATGCAACGACAAATTTTTCTATACTCTCCGGTTCAAAAAAGCGTTTTAATGTACATTTTAGTTAATTTAATTCTCAATCTATAAATTCTTATATAGCTCTATTTAGTGGAAACGTTTAAAAGTGACAGGAAAACATCTCACTTGTTTAGTATAGTTAACTCATTTGTTCTCCATTTCGAATAAAACTGATGACTTTTCGGAGAATAAAGTGTATTCTTCATCTCTTCCAATTGGATATCTCTTTGATACACCACATATACATTCTTTTTCAAGAACATCACACGATAGAAGTTGCTTTTTAGAATCATTTTTTATTCTAGTTTTAGTGGTAAATCCATCAACCTGTAGTCTTAAACATTTCTTACATATTGTTCTCTTTATATCTGGATGTAGTTTCAAAACTGCCTTCTTACTAACCAAATTCATATGGTTAAGACACATTCTTGAAATAGTATCAATAGATTTCGCATTTTTTGATTGAGAATTTTCAATCTGTTTACCTGTCATCATTGCTCCTACTTCATAAAGGTATGTTACTCTCTGAAAATGATCTTTTTTTGGTATTGAAGAAGGAATCCTTGGAGTTTTCGATTTATTTGATTTACTTTGTTTATTTTGTTTTTTCACCTTTTGTGGGTGTGAAAACTTCTCGTTGCCATTACTCTTACTACTCTGAGGTATTTTCTCCATATTCCGGCTTGAAAATGATACGATTCTATAAGAAACAACACATTCATGTGGACAGATAAGTTCTTGTTTGAATGGAAATATATGATTGATAGCAATCTGAAAATTGTACGAAGTGAAAGCTATTCGAGCGCACAGCCTGAAAAACAAAACTCACTCAATATTTATCGAATATATATTGATTATTTAAGACTGAAGACTGAAGACTGGAGAGAAGCCGACCTTGGTCGTGAAGGCTGAAGGCAAATCAGGTTTCACCACACTCTTTTATTCATGTAGAACCCGGAGCCATACTGTTCAATTGTCTTGATAACATATAATTATAACCAATAAATAGATACTAAATAACAATGAGTGGTTACGATAGTGCATTATCCATTTTTAGGTATGTTTTTACAACTAAAATTTGCATAACATTACCCCCCATTTTTAACATCAAAAAAGATACTAACATATTAAAATCTTCCTAAATTCTAATATCTAAATAAATCATCACAGTCCTGATGGTCATGTTTTTCAAGTCGAATATGCTCTTGAAGCAGTTAAAAGAGGTACGTGTGCTGTTGGTGTTAAAGGTGCAGATTCTGTTGTTTTAGCTTGTGAAAGAAGAACTACATTGAAACTTCAAGATCCAAGGATTACTCCAACAAAGATCAATAAAATTGATTACCATATACAACTTGCTTTTGCAGGTTTGAATGCAGATGCAAGAGTTTTGATAGACAAAGCTAGAGTGGAGGCGCAATCACATAAATTAACATTAGAAGATTCTGTAAGTGTTGAATATTTAACTAAATATGTTGCGGGTGTCCAACAAAGATATACTCAAAGTGGTGGTACAAGACCATTTGGTATTTCTACATTAATTGCAGGATTTGATGAAAATGATAAAGTTCCAAAGTTATATCAAACTGAACCATCAGGAATATTCTCTGCGTGGAAAGCACAGTCAATCGGTAGAAGCAGTAAGACAGTAAGAGAATTTTTAGAAAAGAATTATCCAACAGAAGAACTATTAGATGAAGCAGGTACAATAAAATTAGCTATTCAAGGTTTATTAGAAGTTGTTCAAACAGGTGCTAAAAATATCGAAATATCTGTCATGAAACCAGGAGCTGCGCCAAGGGCATTGACTAATGAAGAAATTGAAAAAATAGTAAAGGAAATTGAAGAAGAAAAAGCTGCAGAAGCTGAAAAGAAGAAACCTAGAACAACTGAATAATTAATGAAATCACTTAATTTTTAACTTCTACATAATCGTCTTTATTGTATAAAACATAAAAAAAATTAATCAATAATATTAAAACTATCTATAAACATGTAAATAAGATTGAATAGAGTAATTTTCTCATAAAATTCTGGTTTTACCACTCACATTGATAAAACCATCATCAAAGTCATCATCGTTACCTTTATTACTAACTGAAGGTGTTTTGAGGATGAATGGTTTTGAAAATAGACCATTTGGAATAATTTCAATTGAAACAAGTCCTCTAGTAATATTAGCACTTGGATCAAGATCTTCAAAAACAGGTGGATCAAGACATTTTAATGTTAAAATAACATTAGCAATTTCTTTACCAGTCGATTTATCATACAAGCTTCTTTGTTGAATTACCATCATTTGAAAATCATCTGCAAAGACAACACTTTCAGAGTTATAAGAATATTGAACAGCATCTAAAGAACCTAAAGCTAAATTATCAATATTTGATAGTTTAAAAAAATCTGCAATACCTTGATCATTATCCCAAAATGCATCAACAATTCTATTAAGTTCAAAATCAGCTAAACTACTATTAATCACTTCTGGAGATGGAACAGAACGTAGAGTTCTAGCATGAGGTGGAATATACATTAAAGAAGAATCTGCTATTGCATTCCATCTTTTCTTCATTTCCCTTTTACCAATAAATCTATTAAGTGCAACCAAACCAATACCACCTAAAATAAGTGGTGGAACAACAATTACAAAAACGGGAACTGCAACTAAAAGAAAAAATGAAACTGATATACCAACAGCACCTAGTATTTTAATACTATCTGGTATACGTGACCATAAACGACCAATTATGCCACCACCAATTATTGAGCCTTTTGGACTACGATAGTAATCAAGTAAACTATTGGAAGTACCAAAAGCCCTAAATAATTGGTGTTTGAGTTGTGAATTAAAGTCAAGTTTAGGAATTAGTGAGGAATTTGAACTTAAAATGTTAGATTTTGTTGATTTAAGATAAGATGATGATGAGTTAAATGTGGATAAATATCGTAATGAATATACATTTTTCAGTAAACGTTCTCTAGAAGGAGAAAATTTCACCAATGATTGAAATTTCATTTTCCATTAGTTGACAAAATTGATTGAATTGTATATAATTGAAATAGTCAACAAATGTTTATAAGAGTATAAATATTTGGTTAATATTAATACATAGTAAAGATACAATACCTAAAATTCATGTCAAGGAACACGGAATGGAGCGGGGACCAAAAAGAGAGAATACAGAATTTTTAATTTTGTATGCGTTACTAAAGGACGGACATTGGATAAATCATAAATCTTATATTCTACGCTGTATACAAATATACAAATAAACAAATAACTAATACCAATACAATTATATACTAGATTATTCTTTTAGGTTCAGGCATCTTACTTGCAAATACCAAGTAAGAAGTATGAGTTTTCACTTCAGATTCTAATCTAGTAACATTAAACCAGTCGAAACCTTCTTCACCTTCTATTATACGTTTACCCCGCCCAAAAGGATTGAATCCATAATCTTTTTCTTTTAAACCAGAATCATTATTATTATCTTTTCTAGGATGTTTACCAGCTTTAATTAATTCTAAACCTTCACGTTGCTTTTCTTTAACATATTTTAAACGTTTGATAGCATCATCAACATCTCTTTTCATTGTTTTATGTGATTCAAATAATCTACCTTGTGTTTCTGTCAGTTCAATATCTATCCAACCATCATTTTGTAAACATTCAACAGTTTTCACTACTTGTTCAAAACACGGAGAAAAACAACAAATACCAACTTTCCTATTTATTGCAATTTGATTTTTTAAATGTGGTATAGCTTCCCAAGGAGATGGTAAATCTAGGAAAATAGTATCAGCATCTAATGAGTTTATTCCTTCTATTTGGAAACCATTTAAACAAACATCTCTATGAGTTATAATTGTATTATTTAATCCATGTTTTAAAAATTCTTCCTTTGCCTTTTCATATCTAGTTTCATGAAATTCAAAAGTAAATAAATTTCCTTCATTATTAACAGTTCTAGCAAATGCATGTGTAAAAGAACCAGATCCTGTACCCGCTTCAATTACTTTAGAACCAATTTTAACGTCTAAACGTTGTAATATATAACTTGAATCAGTTGAATAAACAATTTGAGTTCTATGTGGTAATGACATTGTCCATAATTCTGGAGTTGGTTGTAAAAGATAAACAAAACCTCTATCTTTTGGAGTAGTGATTTGAGATCCAAATTCTAATCCAATCATAGAATCATGTGGAAATGAACCGAATCTAGTATTAAAATGCTCACCACTTTTAACATATATTGGTTTAATTATGGTTCTAGAAACGTATACTAAAACCAAATCTCCTTCTTCAATAAATTTCTTTCTATCTAAAAATGGCATTTTTTTAATGAATAAAGATTTGCCTTCGGATTATATTAGATTCATTAAAAGGTAAAATATTTATTTAGAATTTAGAAGATACACTGAAATTAATATTTTTTATCAGATCAGCAATACTCAAATGAAAAATGTGAAAAAAAAAATCTAAAAAAAAGAAAAAAAATTGGAAGGCGTTACGTAAGCGGGAGCATGAATGAAACAATTGAATAGTTACCCTATTAGGAAGGTGCGAAAGTGTTGTGTCGTAGTCTCATGTTGATCTATAGTTACTAGTTACTAGTTACTAGCAGCCAGTAACCAGCAACTAAGGAGCGCGTTGTGTTGTGTTGTGCTGTGTGTTGTGTGCTTTGTGCGTGGGTTGTTGTGGGGACGGGAGGCAACTGCCGCATTGGGGAAAACAACAACAGAAGCGACTGTTTTGTGTTTTGTGTTTTGTGTTTTGCGTTTTGCTTTGTTTTTTGTTCTTTGTTTGTTCTCTTTTCCTTGTTCATTGTTGTTGTTGTGTTTGTTGTTGTTTTTCGTTTTTGGTGAAAGGATTTTAGCTGCTCTGACAGCTTTGCCATTTTGGTTCTTCCTATTCTTCAGCACTCTGCAGTCTATAGCTAGATACTTTTCGTTCCAGGAATCGCCATAATAAGAGAAGTTACACCTTATTCTGTATTCTCTAACAAGTACTTGTCTCTTGTTTACTACTTACTCCCTTTTTCTGGTGTTTGCTTTCTTCCTTTCCTTCCTTATTTCTTTATTTCAAATTCTTTTCACATCTCATCATCATTGGAAAGGTCACCTAAATCAACTAATTACATTCTTTTAACACATACTTATCAATTTAAAAACATTTGCACAACAAATTAGTACTATTAGTTTGTTTATACATTTAAAACTTACTCATCACATTTTCACGACAAAAGTTTTTAGTTATTATTTTTTAGAACTTACACATCACATAATCAAGTTGAAATAGTAAGATATAGTTAAAATTATTTCATATATTATAATTCATTATACAATTTTCTTTCAGAATTCATATACAGTCTCTGAACTTCCCGTGAGCAGGTCTTTTTTTTTAAAGTGATATTTTTTCTTTATTTCTATCATCACTTTATCTTATTCCAGTTTTTTTTACAAGCATATTCAATAATATTTACTTCATACGTATTTTTTAGTTAAAAATCAAATATCAAAAAAAAAAAATAAACACGTTAAACATCAAAATGTTAAGAAGATCATCTAATAGAACACAAACTCAAAACAATGAAAACACAAACCAAGTGTCAAAGTCTAAACCAGTAGTAGATTCTAATCCACAAAGATATACACAATCTGGATCATCAATACCAAATACAGCATTAAATACTACTTCCCGTACAGTTTTAGGTATTGTTCCAGAAAATGCATTGAATTCTCAAAACATTTCACAACAAAGTCAATTTCAATCATCTCAAAGTGAATCATCATCTTATAAACAACAACAACAACAACAACAACAAACACAGCAATTAAAAACAAAAATACCCGTCTTAGTCGACACTAATCAATCTCATAATTCATCTATTCCAAAATCTGATGATATATTGGAATCTACTAATATAACTCATTATGATCAAGAAAATTTCCAGTCTTATTCTCATGATCACGGTCATGATCATGACCTTGATCCTCATCATCATATTCACCATGAAATCGACGATGATGAAGATGAAAATGCTGACGTTGATGTCGATGTGGATGAAGATGAAGACGAAGATGATGTTCTTGCAGATGAAGAAGATGATGATTTGCTTTATAATGAACCACTTTCACCAATTTTAAATGATTCTATAAGGCTGGAAATTGATAGAGTTTACACTAGATTTTCACGTGATACTCTCGATCCAAACGATGAAGATACTTATGATGTTACTATGGTTGCTGAATATGGCAACCGTATCTTTAATTACTTACATTCACTAGAAATTAAATACAAACCTAATGCAAGATATATTGAAGAAGTTCAAGATGACCTGCTATGGGAACATAGAGCAACTTTAATGGATTGGCTGGTTCAACTTCATTCAAGATTCAATTTATTACCAGAAACTCTATATCTTGCTGTCAATATAATTGATAGATTTTTAAGTAAGAAAACTATTTCACTTTCAAGATTTCAATTATGTGGCGCTGTTGCACTGTTTTTAGCTGCAAAATATGAAGAAATTAATGTACCAACTGTATCTCAAATGGTTTATATGGTAGGGAATCAATACCCAAGGGAATCATTTTTAAGAGCAGAAAGATTTATGGTTGAAGTTTTAGGTTTTGAATTTGGTTGGCCAGGTCCAATGTCATTTCTTAGACGTGGATCAAAGGCAGATGACTATGATAATGAAATTAGAACTTTAGCTAAATATTTCTTAGAAATTACAATAATGGATTCAAGATTTGTTTCATCACCTCCAAGTTGGTTAGCCGCTGGTGCACAATTTTTAGCAAGAAGAATGTTAGGACGTGGCGATTGGACAGAAGCTCACATTTATTATACAGGATATACCGCAGAACAATTGGTACCATTAGCTGAGGTTTTAGAAGAATGCTGTATGTCATCTGAAACTCATCACAGAACCATATTTCAAAAATATAGTGAAAGAAGATTCAAGAGATCCGCATGCTATGTTCAAGAATATTTGCATGAATTATATGGTACTAATTAAAAAAAAAATAAAGTATAATTAATAGTTGTTACATTTATATTACAATTTTGTGTTCTTTATCCCTTTTTCCAGTTAATACTTTATTTCACTTCAAAGTTTATTTTTCAATCAGTCAATCAGTTTATGTTTTCATTTTCATTTTAATTTTCATTTTTATTTTTATTGTTTCTTCCATGTTTTACGGCTTTCTCACTAATTAAACAGAGATTACTTTATTAGTAATGTTGATTTTCTCTCATTTATTTTCTACAGAAATTATGTGTAACCTCTATTCTTGTATATGGATTATTATTATAAAGTTTTTAGTAGGTAATAATGTTTAAATTTCGCAATATCAAACAATATATGTAGCATATATTAGTAATTTAACTAAACAAGCCCGTAGATGAAACTATCGTTAACGACAATTGACAAATTTAGTGAAAGTAGGTAAAATAAAATAGAATATATAGAGTAACTAATCTAGGGTACTTGAAATAGCAGACTTTGGGTATAAGTATTACCTTATCGCTAGAAAACAAAAAGGGTGTGATATAAAAGAGGGTTCTACAAGAAGAATCACGTGCATCAAATAAGGGTTTGCACTTTTTTTGATATATCCAAATATTTTGTGCGTCACTTTTTCTGTGCGTACTATTCTTTGCGTGACTGTGTTTTGAATCTGGAAGTTGGAATAATCTGTGAGTGAGCGAGTTAGTGAGTGAGTGAATGTGAGAGAGAGTGGGTGAGTTGGTCTGCAGAGTCTGCACTGTGTGAGTGAGAGAGTGTATGAAAAAAAATCTACACTACATAGAATTAATAATGTAATAATAAATCATATTTTAACACTTTCTGATACACTTCCTTTGGAGTTTTTCTACAACAAACACATACATATAAAGCAAAATGTCTGGTTCCGGTGCTCAAGGTACTAAATTTAGAATGTCAGTAAGTATTCAACTTTTAAAAATTCACAAATTAATGACAATATAAGAAATTTGATAAAACTGGTTTATATAACATAAAAATGTCGAATAAAACACAAGTTAAGACTTCATATTGATTGTTTTCGTAAAAAATATACCTTGAAATTTATTCAACAGTGTTACTGGAAGAAACTTTGAATTATACGTTAATTTATTTATGATTGAAAAAGATTCAAGGAGATAATATAATATATACAAAAATTTGAAAAGTAAATATAAGTATTGAACTTACCAATATGAATTAATCTGTGAATAAACTAATTACTATTACAATAATCAGTTAGTAAGAATTTGAATAAAATGATAAGTGTTTAAATGATTAGAAATATCCATAATTAATTGTTTCAATGAAATTTATTTTTACAAACGCCATCAAAGAATCAAACCAAAAAACTGTGCAATAATTTTATTATCAATTTACGATAAGTATCATTAATATTTTGATCAAAATTTTATTCCACAAACTAGCTAATTACCTTTTATTTCTACGAATTTATGAGAACAATAAATAATATAAATCAAAGTTTCAAGTATCACTAATTTTTTTTGAATTTAATACTAACATTTTTTTTTATGATGTTCATCATAAGTACTATATTTATTTCTATTACAGCTTGCATTACCAGTTGGTGCAGTTATGAACTGTGCTGATAACTCTGGTGCTAGAAACTTATACGTTATGGCAGTCAAGGGTAATGGTGCTAGATTAAACAGATTACCAGCTGCTTCTGCAGGTGATATGGTTATGGCTACCGTTAAGAAGGGTAAGCCAGAATTAAGAAAGAAGGTTATGCCAGCTATCGTTGTCAGACAATCCAAGGCATGGAGAAGAAGAGACGGTACTTATCTTTACTTCGAAGATAACGCTGGTGTTATTGTCAACCCTAAGGGTGAAATGAAGGGTTCTGCTATTACTGGTCCAGTTGCAAAGGAATGTGCTGATTTATGGCCAAGAATTGCTTCTAATTCTGGTGTTGTTGTTTAAGTCTTCTAACTTTTAGTCCTACTTATATAGATAATATCGTTTGCTGCAAGGAATAATGCATATAACTCTTTGTATAACATAATAATTCGTTAATTCGTTAATTCTTTGTAAAGTAGTTCATACTGCTTTAATTGTATTTGTTGAATCTTTTTAAATAATAATACCTGTAAGTCATCCTTGAAACTCCAAATTTTGACATGAAATGCGATCAACGATCAATCAAATATAGAATGATCAAATATTTGTGTTTTCTTTGCGTTTGAATATTACCAAGATATTATTTCTTTGCATGCAATAGCCCTCAACACAATAGAAGAAACGAAATATACACTTTAAATGCTTAGAAGTTCAATTGACTCTGCATGTGGTATGTATATATATATTACAAAAGGCTCACATATATTATATAACATGTTTAACAACAACGCGTCATACTAACATATTCATTATCATCATAATCATAATCCTACAAATGTATTAAAAATCTTCAATTAAAACAGTTTCGTTATTATCTTCCAGAATTAGAGAACGGAATGATGCTTTAGAGAAACTTCAAGATATTAATTTTGCATCAGTAACAACAAAGAATGTAATTGACCGTGAAATTTTAGTCAAATTAGTTGATTCAATAACTGCATATATTGAAACTGAACGTACTATTTTCGAAAAATCTAATACAAACTCAGTCGTCGAAGTCAGATTAAATAAGGCATCATCTATATTGAAAACAGTTATAGTCCATTTATGGGGAACAAGGAAGTTTGTTTATTTATACAAGCCAAGACCAAATGAAAAGATAATCAAGATTTTGCTTGATAATTTTACTTATTCTCCCACTGATTTGAATCTACAAATATTTGAACCTGCAGCTTTAAACTGTGTAAAAGCTGTTATTCATTTAATTAGAATTCCATGTTTCAGAGATAACATTTTTTTGGCTACTTGGGATACAATTATTAAAAAAACTTTCAAATCTTTGAATTTACTTGTTTCAGATATCAATACAACATCAAAGAATGAAAACCTGATCGTTGAAATGTTCATACTTCTTTATGAATTTTTAAATCCACAGTACTCTTCAGATTGTATATTACTTTCCAATTGCAAAACAATGTATGAAAAGTATCATTTAAAATTATTTTATATAGTACTAAATTACTTTCGAAATGTTTTTACAGATAATAAACGTGAACGTGAATCATTAATTTTCATTTTTAAAATTATCAACAAAAGTATAATAGACTTATCATGCACAGAAATTAAATTATGTTACAGATTTTTTAAGTTGGGAGTACAGTTTATTCTTGAAGTTAAAGCAATAACATCTATTCGATTAGTTAATGAATTGTCAATTTTTTTTAATTTAGTGGCACCATTTATATCTGTTAAAACACTACACAAACTTACTGGTGATAACTGGAATATTGATTCATATGGAGAAATTGTTAATACAACTGCAAATAATCCTATCACATCTTCTAGATCAGAAGTATTTGAAATATCTGATGTTGTTTCTGGAATTATTAATCCTTCCTCAGATGTTGATGATAGTTCGGTAATATCAACTGGTGAAGATGAACTAGGTGATGACGATGATGGACCTAGTTATTTTAATGATTCCTCAACATCCAATTCATATAAAAAAAGAAAACTTGATACTGAAAAAAACACTTCATTAGGAGAACTCAATGATCTTGCCAAAATTATTGAGATAGCTTTTAACTTATTAAATGATACATCCATGGAAAATCAATTATCAATAGAAAATGATTCCATAAATATACACATGTTTCCAATTACAGATACATCAAAACTTAATTTATTTACCATGAGATATATTTCCTTATCAAAAGGGCAAAATCCAACACCTTGGTTACTTAGACTTGGTATAGTTAAATTACTTATTGGATTTTATGAATTAAAACACGATTCACTTGAAACAGTATCATCTTCAGAATTAACAATAGTAAATAAGCGTCAAAAAAATGCTGAAATGAGATTAGGCATGTCATTCCAATTTTCGGATTACATACAAGTGTTCGATGATCCCTTAGATTGTATACTCTCCCTACTGACAGAAGACCCATTTCAAAATGTATCATATAATGTTGCATCATCGCAATTACTAATATTGTTTTTTGGATATGTTTCATCGACTAGTATAAATGTAAAAATTGAGAAATTACTGGTAGAAAGTTTGATCAATAAAGAAGAAATAATGAAAGACCTTGTTACCTTATTTGAAAGATATGATACAAATCAAAAATTTTGGATTCTCGTATCTATCAACGTCTTTTATTCTACAATAACCACCTTCACTAATGATAAGCAAAAAATGATTAAAGAGAAATTATTTAGTATTAGCTTTAATAAATTGCTAAAGTATTGTTTAGAATGTTTAAAAGAGCCAATACTTTGCAAACTTTCCTGTGTGTTTCTATCACACTTCTCTATATATCATTTTTCATCTAATGCTATTTCTGCTTCACTAGAAAAGAATATTATTCAACAATATGAGAACATAATTAATCTTTCTGAGATCAACGGACCAGCATTATTATGCAGTGAATCAATTTTCTTTTGGATTTCTACTGTTAATATTTGCAAAAATTTTAAATTCAATAATATTAAGTTTCACAATTCCTTGAATACTTACGATTCTCAATTATTTAGTCAAAAGGTATTCAATTGGTTAAATGGTAAATTGGACCTCATTACAGAAAAATGTGGAATGTTTGATATTTTCATGATCGTGAATTTTATTAGGTGGGTTTCTGGTTTGGACTCCATCGAAATTTTGCCAGAAGTATCACACAATATGGAATTGTTTTACAAAGGCAGTTCTTTTGATTTCGGTGAGAAAATGATAAAGCAACGTGATTTATTGGATTATATTTTAAAAAACAAGGTTGTCAGGCCTATTTTGTTTATAAAAGAATCAATTAATAATCTGAAGGTAGAAAAACTTACAACCAATGATACAACAAAAATCAGACTTCGGACATCTTTCACCAAAATTCTTGAATCCTTATATTTTAACAATAACCATGATAGTTTGATTGATTGGTGTTTTTCTTCATTGATTTTTATTAACGACCATGGATACAGTGAACTGGTTGGAAAATTAACTGATAATATAAATGAAAGATTTCGGAATTTTAGAAATGATAAAGGTTTTCAGTCCTTTTTAGGAAAGTATTTTGATACATTTTGCAAACTACCAATGGAATGGGTTAATAAAGTTAAAGAAATAACTAGTATCACAGAATTGATGGAACGAGCTTTATATGAAATCAATTCTTTAACTTTTTTGGAGGTTGGTGGGGAAAGTACAGAATATGACATTTTTGATTCATTTATGCCATCTACTTCAACTGCTTTATCAGAAGATGCATTTCCGAATTATGCAATTTATAACTACTCATTTTTGAAGCATGAAAGAACTTTGGAACAAAAGGCCACAATGACATGTTTAAAATATGGCTCCAGTTGCGACGAGTCACTTAAAAATACACTCAGCTTTGTTTCTAAAATCAATTCAAAATTTAAGTGTATTGCAGCACAAATTGTTATTTACAAATTTATACCCCAAAATGCTATTAGTTCGATACAAGAAAGTAATATCGATACATTATTTAATTTATTGACATCTCTTTTAGAAGATTATTTGACAAAAACAAATGAGTGTGCGTTAGTAATTGTTGGTCAGACATTTAGATTATTTTGTCACCAGTGGATGAACTGTCAATCTCATGGAATTGATTCAGATGGAAAGGCTGTTTATGAGTATTTTTGTCTTCTTTATAACAGAGATATGATTTGCACTCAAGAGGTATATTTAGAATTCTGCAAGTTATCAATTGAAATATTGAAAAATTTTAATGAGATTTCACTTAATTTTAACAAAGACCAAATATTGACTACAGTTACTGAAGCAATAGTAATCCTTTCCAATTTTAATAAATGTTTAATGAGTAATTATATCAAAGATTATATTCATTCGTCTAATCGCAAATTTGAGGTATACAGCACTTTTATCAGATTGTTTAAGGATCCTCAACACAGCGTTGAATCATCAGCTGCTTTTTGCCGATTTATGACATATCTTTCATCTTCTTCAGAAGTTTTGATTATTGCTATTGTTTGCAATCTTCTTGAATTATCTAATTATTGCCAAATTATTGACTATTTACCATGTGCGATTCACGAGATAGTTGTATTAAACAACATCAGTGGAGCTCACAATCTCTTCTGGAATTTTAAAGAAATATTTTTCAAATGTTGGGGGAGTTTTGAGTTTCCAATTGAGTCATTTCCATTTAAATTATTTGATTTTGATTCTTCTGATGATTTTTTTCTAAGAACATATAAAGATGTGGCTGCTCTTTCTTTAGCATATAACCAGAAGCTTATAATACCAAATTTGGCACAGATAACAAATATGAGAGAGTCATCTATTGTGACAGACTCGATGGCATTAACAATTACTATTTCCTGGACTCCTGGTGGAATTAAAAATAAAATCTTTAAATCATTTGAGAAATATATCTCAACTTCCAAATCTCTTAAAACAAGTATAAAAGATCAATATTTACTAATAGTATTTCACCTTTTTAGATTTTCTGACTGTTCCTCAGAAAGCTCAATTGCTAAATTATTTGATAACTATGAAACTGATAAACAATTTTTATTTTGTGAAAATTCAGAGATTTTATCCTTTTTAGATGGATATGAATTATTTATTAAGCCTAAAAGTAGTATTGACATGATTAATTATTTTGCCGATACTGCTAAAATTGATGAACCATGGTGTGTTCCAATTGTTTATCATTTAGCGTCTAAGATTTTACTCTTAATTGAGTCATCCATATTGAATATAGAAAAGAAAATGAATTTGAGAAGGCTAAAACTGCTATACTTATTAGGATCTTCCGGTTTTATTAATACCAATGTATGTGAAATAGTTACACGGAGTCTTGCCCCATATTTGGATAATGAATATCTTATGGATGATTCAGCTGGTATTTTGAATTGTATTTTACTCAGAAATAGCAAAGAGCTATCTAATATTTCAATAGAGGTATTGTTTTTAATCACGTGTAAATTGTTTAATGGGCCAAGGTCTCAAAACATAAGACAATTACGAAAAACTATTTTTCAATTCAAAACTAGGTTTTCTTTAGGAAAATATGTTACAATGTTTCATTATGGAATGGATACAATAGATGAGTCTTGCACAGATAGTATTCCTGATATTATTGAATTTGTTAATAATGCATGTAAAGATACCAAAAATACACATATTTTGATCAAATATCTATCCATTTTGTTTGAAAAGAACATATACATGTCCTTGCTTGATTACGATAAAATTAGTTTAAACTTGGGTCCTGATAATAACAGTGAAGATTTTATTCAAAATTTATACAATATAAAAACTAAATATACTGATGATTTATCCGTAGAAATGATTATATGGATTGGAAAATGCTTAGGTTTATATTATGAACGAACTGGTAAATTGCCACATATTGAAATTTATGAATATGCCAATTCAATTATGAAATATAGTCAGCGTAATGATTTTGGTGCAATTGTATCAAAATTAGATTTAATCTTTCAGTTGATGATTGATGAAATGCCATCTTCATCTTTGAAAACTAGATATTGTTTTGAAACGATTGTTGGTGTTATTTTACATAAAAAGAAGATTGCACAAGAAAATATTATATCTTATGTGTCATATGACGAACTATTTGAGTCATTTGAAAAATATATTTACCCAATGGGAAACTATGTGTGCTCTCTTTCAATTGATCAAGTTGAGAATGATAATTTAGATTATTATCATCATGGATTAGAACAAGCTCTTAATGGATTTTCGACAAATATCAGAGCATATAAATTTGAAAAATGGATTACGAGAATATTGTTTTCCATAATCAATGAGTTAAGTGCTCAACAACCTATCATTATCTTACTGGCCAATTATATATGTCACATTGAGTCATTTTCAGTTAAATGTTTTTGTCCATTAGTTTTGTATTTTATTGCAAACCAACCACATACCAGAGGAGGTTTGATTAATGTTATGATAAAAGAATTCTTTTTAGAAGATATTGAATTACCGAAAGCTTCCATTGAATTATTTGTGGAATTGGTACTATTAATAAGAATTGGTGCCAAAAGTAATAATGAGAAATTTTCTAGGATTTATGAGAAATTAAACTTTCCACCTATCTATGAAGCTGCACTGAAAATTCATAAGAATAAAGCTGCTTTAATGATATTTGAGGATTATTATACAACTCTTACCAACCTACCTATCAATGATGTTTTAAATATACCCAAATACAGTGTTGTTCTTAAACATATTTATGAAAATCTTGATGATAAAGATTTGATGTTTGGTATGCCAATTATTCCTGAACTTGATTATGGTATGAAAATTCTGCGTAATAATGGTCTTAAATGGGGTGAAATGATGTTTGATAATGCCAAATTTGAGTCTTATTTGGTTTCTGGTGATTATTCAAAAACTGATTCTGTTCGAGATATCACCATGGGAATGATGGATATGGGTTGGTCTGGTGTTTCCAATATTTTATGTGAATATTCAAATGAATTGCAGAAAGTAGAGAGTGACACTCACGAGGATATGTTTTATGAACAATTATGGAAGTTAAATCAATGGGATTTATCTTCATCTACAGACTTTACTAGCGAGAATAAATGTATTTATTCCATGCTAAAGCAAGTTAAAGAAACACCTTCTTCTGCCAAAATGGTTTGCAAAGATTCTATTGAAAGATTGATTAGATTAGATATCAATAGTTTCCGTAAAGGTGAAACTTTCAATGATACAGTTGAATCATGGATGCGTACATTAAGCATATGCCATGTCATAGATCAGACTACATCTTTTGATGAATTTTCTTTCAAAAAGTACATTGGAGAGTCCTATTCTAATCATATTAAATGGCATAACTATGCAACTGTTAATGAATTTGAAAATCTATTACTGTGCCGTCGAGCAACATTTGAGTTAATGAGTGGATACAGTGAAACATCATATATGATTGATACAGAATCGTGTTGGAGAGGTATTGTTTGTACATTGAATCAATATAATTCTCTGATGACTGACATGAATTTGACTCAGAAATCAATAAACTCAGCAGTTCAACTTACTGATATTGCAACACAAAAATTTAAGAATGAATACAACTTTGTTACAAGGATAGCCAAATTTAATCTTGCCAAAGCATTTTGGGCTCAACAATCAGATACAAGATTTCCAGTTGAAACATTAAAAGATATTATCAAAAATGATTCCAGTACAAGTTCATATTATCAAGATGAAGCTCAATACTTTCCAGATTCTAGTCCACTTTATGTGATTGCACTACTTGCTAAATGGTGTGATGAATGTAAACAAGAAACATCATCTGCTATTATGACTTCGTATATTGAGCCTCTTGCTGAAAAGATTTCAGGTTATAACAATAATGACTATATTGATTTGGCTGAAACGTATCATATTATGGCTGCCTTTTGTGATGATCAGATTAAAAAGTTTGATGAAGATACCATAATGGAAAAACTAACTCAATCCAAAGCTACATTGGAAAAAGACATAAAATCATTAACCAAATATGCACAAGAAGAAACGGCAAAGGATAAGAAAAGATATGCACTACAGGATTTAAATAGATTGAGAAACAGATTTAAAGCACAAACTAAAGAACTATCACTTCTCAAGACCGAACGTAGTGTATATATTCAAAAAGCTATTAACTTTTACTTTAAATCAATTTTATATGCACCTTATGATGAAATCGATAGCAACATTGATAGATTTTGTTCACTTTGGATTGAAAATAATGATACATTAGTTGATCAAAATGAACTATTATCTGTTCCTACTTTTAATTTTGTGTCATGGAACAAACAATTAACATCAAGACTTTTGGATGAAAACACTATCTTCCAAGAATTATTGAGTAAATTAATTATTGAAATTGCACTTTCACATCCATTCCACACACTTTATTTACTTAAATCATTATTGATTACCAAAGATGAATCAGAAGATGCAGCTGCTAAGTCTAGAGGCTCTGCTGCACAGAAGATTTGGGATGTTTTGGCAAGCTCCGGAGGTAAATTTAATGTAGAAGGTTTACATAATATTGTTGATTCGGTTAATACATTTTCTGACAAAGCAGTGATAATTGCTAATTCAAGATTAAGAAACAGTAAGAAAGTTTCAATTCAAAAGTTTCCTGATGGGAAGTGGTGGATTGATTTATTACCAAGGATGAATTTGCCTTCACCTGTAAGAAGTATTCCTCTTTCAAAAACAAAACCGTACATGAAGGAGAATTTACCAATTATACAAAAAATTGAAGAAGAAATTTCTATTGCTGCATCTGGTGTAAGTCATCCTAAAATAATGAAGATGATATTATCAACTGGAGAGATTCAAAGAATGCTTTTAAAAGCGCCAGATGATTTAAGACAGGATTCTATCATGAAACAAGTTTTTGAAAAAGTTAATAATATTTTGTGGAGAGATATTGAAACAAGGAAACGTAAATTGAGAATTAGGACATATAACGTATTACCGTTAGGTCCAACATCTGGTGTATTAGAATTTGTTACAAATTCTATGCCACTAGTTGATATTTTGAAAGGTTTACACATGCGTGATAGCATGGATATCAATGAAGCAAGACTTAAAATAAAGGATGTTCAATCACAGTCAAAAACAGTAAGATGTCAAACATATAAAGAAATATGCAAAAATATTCAGCCATGTTTAAGAATGTTTTTTCTTAATAATTTTACATCATCAGATGCATGGTTTGAATCAAGGCAAATATATAGTCATGGAATTGCAACAACCTCCATAACTGGTTATATATTGGGTCTCGGAGATAGACATTGTAACAACATATTATTAGATAAATCTAGTGGTGAACCAATTCATATTGATTTTGGTGTTGCATTTGATCAAGGTAAATTATTACCTATTCCAGAGACTGTTCCATTTAGATTAACGAGAGATATTGTTGATGGCTTAGGTATTACAGGGGTTAACGGTATGTTCAGTAAGAGTAGTGAACATGTTTTACGAGTTTTGAGAATACATACACACTATATATGTGGTATTTTAAATATTTTGAAGTATGATCCATTATACAGTTGGACTTTGTCCCCATTAAGAAAGAAGAAGCTACAGCAGATTTATTTCAATGATGAAAATGATAAAGGATTTGATGAGTTTATTAAAACAGATACAGGTTCGGAAGCTAATGCTGCTATTGAAACCGTGAAAAGAAAATTAGAAGCTAATGGATTAAGTAATGAAGCTGTTATTCGGGAGTTAATTCATGAAGCCACTGATCCGAAGAATCTGGCATTGATTTTCATGGGTTGGAGTGCATTTTTGTAGGAAAAAAAAATGTTAGATTGTTATAGTACACAAGTATATAAATATGTAGCAGAAGTGAAATTAGTATTATTTAAAAAGATAAAAAATATAGTCATTAAAGCAATTCTATTCTGTTGTTTCAGCACTTTGTCTGTTGTTATTTACCCATCTGTTTTGGTTGTTATTGTTGTTATTATTGTAGTTTCTAGAACCGTTTCGTCTGTTATTGTTATTGTTATTGTTATTGCTATATCTGTTTTGTCTATTGTAATTGTTGTTATTATTGTTATTGAATTGTCTATTATTATTATGGTAATTATTATTGTTATTACGGTGGTTGGAGTGACTATTGTCCTTTTCTCTTTGTTGTTGTTCCTTGAACTTTTCAATGAATTCGTTACCCATTTTAAAAAGCCTTATAGTAGTACCTCTAATGTATATACGGTCTATTTTGTGGAACTCTTTATCCATTTCTAAGGATGCATATGCTGAGATAAGTGTCACGTTCATGTACGAATCACAGTTTTCAAGGGTACCGTTGACAATTCCGCCATTTTTAAGTTCGACGACAACAGTTTCGCCTTTAACAGCATTAAGAAGATATAATGGAAGCATGTTGGATGTCTGTAATTAAACCCAATAAGTAAATTGTCACAACCCCGTATAGCTAGCCACCCTGAAGTATGCGGTGTCCAGTGTTCAGTTCATCTCAATATCTCAATCAAACATGAAAATGGAAATGGAAATGGAAATGAAAACGAAGGTGGGACCGGCACAGTGTGAGCTGCGCGCAGTAATGTTTTTTCATGACATGGATATTGTCGCAGAGTCTGTCTGTCTGTCTCACCGGCCGTGGCTTACAACACAACTGACAACCCATAAACTCTAAACTGGGGACTAAAGACATGTCTTATGCATGGATATTGATTTGATGAACAGATAGAAACACTCTTATAGCTGTAATCCATCCTCAATACATACAAGAAGAAGCGTGTAAAGCCATATAAACCACAATTAGATAAAGAAAAGTTTTCATCATGGGTGTTCTTGACCTTTCATCCAACAAATGTCACCCATTGGAGATGCCCAATTTAAACTGCAAAGATGCCAGATTAAGATTAGATCATAGAATTGGTGCTTCCGTAGGTATATTTAACTCCAGAATCTTTGTTTACGGTGGATGCACTTTAGAGCTTGATATTCCGAGTGATTTTTCTTTACAAACACTATATCAATTATTTACAAAAAAGGTGAAAGAGAATAAGGATAATAACAGTGATGATGATATAAAAGTTGACTATAATGACTTTTTATCAACAGAATGTTTTAGACTTAGTTTGATCAATAGAAAATGGAATCATTACCAACCAAATGATTCATGTATTGCATCCGGTATACCAAAACCAAGAATGTATCACTCAATGTGTGTTTATGACAATTATATTTATATCAGTGGTGGTGTAAGATTTAGTGATGATAATAGCAACCTTGAAATATTAAATGATTTGTGGAGATTTGACAGTATTGATAGGAAATGGAAATGTATTTATGAAAATGGAAACGATGTACTATTAAAGAGATATGATCATATCATGATTATGTTACCTAATCTCGAACTTTTTGAAAAATCATATTTACATCCAGGTATATGCATAATAGGTGGACTTGATTCAAGTGGAATTCATCATCCATCTATGGATATTTTTGATATATGTGCACATAAAGCATATGGGAAAAGATTTCCTAATTTTACAGAATTTCGTCAGTCTAAGGAAGGTTTATCAGAACTTTTACCCCTCAACATTAGGAAATCACGAAATGCAATAAATTCAGGAATATCACCTTCAGCTAGTGATACGAGGTTATATGTATTTGATAAGTCACCAGATGACAATGAATTTGAGCCTATAGTATTTTTTAATAACAATACAAAAGGTGTAAGATTTCAACACAACAACAATTTTAACATTGAAGAAATTACATCATTAGAATTTCCAACGATTGGTTCATTTGGTGAAAACATTATA
Organism: Pichia californica; assembly: GCA_030574395.1. Taxonomy (NCBI): domain Eukaryota; kingdom Fungi; phylum Ascomycota; class Pichiomycetes; order Pichiales; family Pichiaceae; genus Pichia; species Pichia californica. The sequence continues at coordinate 58,445 of JAJMEW010000188.1, forward strand.
GTTGTAGGTTTTGTCCAAAATGAGAAAAAAATATCAGCATTTATTTATAATACTAGAACAGATGTATGGACAAAGCTACAAATATCCTGCATGCATAAGATTTACACTCATAAATTATCTAAAGGTTTTGTTTGGGAATCACATCATAAAGTTGCATTTTTAGGTTCAATGAATATGAGTGAAACAAATGGATCTGTTGATTATTTTGACAATTTGGTTATTATGACATTACCATTTACTAACTTTTTTGGTAAAAAGGCAGTTACTAATTCGCCTCATAGAACAAGATTTTCAAACTCACCAAGTATTCATCCAGATGATTTAAGAAAGAGATCTAATTCTATAAGCTCTGAAAACTCCAATATTAGCAATAGTAGAAATATACTGTTGCCACAAGCTCAAATACAACAACATACTGGCGATTTTGCTGGATATGCATATCATGTTGCACAACAAATGCAAGTGAATTCAATAAAATCTGTTTTACCAGCATATGCAATTGCAATTGGTAAGAATGCATTTGAAAGAAGTGCAGCATTATCTGATATGGACTTTATTTGTTCAGATGGTAGTGTTTTGTCTGTTCCTCACACTTTATGTAGGAGAAGATGGGGATTTGGATTTGATGAACTTTTTGCAGATGCATATGCTAAATCTTATATTGAAGAAAGTGCAAGTTGTATGATTGAATCTAGCAGAGCAAGTACATGTAATTCATATGAAAATGATGCTGATGAATATTCATCTATTAATTCCAAAAATAGTGGTTCGGGCCCATTTTTTAGATATCCATTTCAAGAAAAGAATCATTCGAAACATGAAGTATCTCCAAATAGAATGGGTTTCAGTGGTCGTTTAAATTCCAATTCGGGTGGAAACTCAAAGCACAATTCTGTTTCAGGTAGTTTATTTGCTACAGCTACTATCAATAGAGCATCCTTATCACTGTCACAATCTAGAAGAAATTCATCAATTGCGGCAACATCCAGGAACAATTCTGTTTCTTACCTGTCTCCTTCTAGAAGAAATTCAATGAATAATTCTGCAGTTTTAAGAAGGCATTCGGCGAGTGGATTACAAATTCCACAATCAAGTAGTCGTCGTAGTTCAACATTATCCAAGAACTCATTATTATCTACATCATCAAACTCATCACCTTCAAATTCAATGACTCGTCAAATTACAGCAACATATAATCAACAACAATCACAAATAAGACTAGGAAGCTCACCAAACAGTATGAATTCTGGTGTAATGAACTCTACATCTACAACAAATAAATTAAATGATGGAATTAATCCATTATTTACATTTGATAATCTTCCAAAACAATTACCGATGCCAGATGTTTTACCAGATGGATCACCAATGCCAAAAAATATCAGTAATATGAGTACTGGTACTTTTATCAATAATAGTAATAAAGATTTTAATGAAATTGAACCAAAATCAAGAAAATTATCTCATAATTCTACTTATAATGAAAGAGAATCTAATAAAAAGGGTAGTAATAGTACTAATATGACTAATATTGGTAAAGAAGATTTAATTAAAACATTTGAACATAGTGATTTTTCAATTGATCCAAATACTAAATTTAATCCCTTACGTATACCACGGGCATTATATTTACCATATCCATATAGTACAGTGCATGCTATAATTGAATATTTATATAGTGGACAAATTGGTGCAAATTGGAAATTATTTCCAACTGGTATTCAAGTTTTACAAGCTACAAAACAATTAGGTATACCATTGTTATATGATTTAATTTTAGAATTATTTTTTGTTGTATTAGGTATTATTGAATCAAATTTAAGAGCACAATTGATATTATATTTGGAAGAAATAAGTGCTAATGATAGTCATAATGGTAATGATACTCATGAAGCAATTTATAATTTATTAGATATTAAAGGTAAAGATGATTCTGATTTAGATTGGGAATTATTATTAGAAGCTGCTAATGGAAGTAGAAGAGATTCAGGATCTACTATATCAAGTGATATGAAAATTGATGATATTGAAGATTCTGATCCTATTAATAATGATAATGTAAATAATTTAGATTTATCAGATTTAGGACCAACTGATAAAATTTCTTCAGATGGTTTGATTACAATGAATATGAGTCCAACTGATATAGGTTTTAACGATGGTTTAGATTATTCAAAAAATAATAATGAAAAAAATAATATCGATAAAACAGATAGGGAAATTTCAAGTTTTGATGAATGTAATAAAATTGATGAACATTGTATAAAACTTACTATTGCATCATTAGATGAAAATGGTTATGAAACAACAAGTGATAGTGAAGATGATGAAGATAAAGAATATACAAGTGGTGAATCATTATTGAAATCTTTCAAAAAGTTTTCATTATATAATAATAGTAATACCAAGAATTCTTCTAACAATGCAAGTGATAAACATCATAAAAAGAAGAAACCATGGCCAACATTTAAAGAACTGGTTAATGATGAAAATGTTATATGTATTAGTGAAACTATTATTGAATTATTCATTGAGACTGGTGCTATGATCAATGATAATAAGTTGATGTTACAATCTATACATGTTAAAAACATGTTTGCTAAAGTTAAAATGTTAGAGGAAAATGCTATAAATGAAGAAAGTATGAGAGAGAAGGTTATTATTGAAAAGATTAAGAATACTTCATCTAAAAAACCAGAAGAATCTAATAATATTCGAAATAAAAACAATCATATTAATGATAATATTGGAAGTACAGTTTCCAAGAAGGAATCTACACCGGATTATTCTTTTACTCCATTAAAGCCATTAGAATCTGAAGTGTTAACAGATAATGTCGGGTCGAGTAAATCTACACCAATATCTGATTCTACTTCTAGTGCTACTGCTGGTGCTACTGTTGGTGCTACTGTTGGTGCTACTGTTGGTGCTACTGGTGCTGCTACTGGTACTGCTACTGTTGCTATTTCTGGTGCTAATATCAGTGAATTGAATAGATTGAGATCAAATTCTATATCAAGATTATCCTTATCTGGATCAAGTATTACATCAAATACAGAATCTAGACGGAGATCAATATCAGGATCAGTGTCAGGAGTTTCTGTCACATCTGAAAATACCAATATACCACAGAAATTGATGATGAGTAATAGTTCACAAGAAATTCCAAATAGAAAAAATCAAGTTAAAAATAAAGATAATATCAATACCAATAATATTTCAAATTTATCTTCTGTTGATAATAAATTAAAGAAAAGTATTTCTAGTGTGAGTTTATTAAGTGCACCTAGTGTATTTCTTCGTAATTTAGGTAATGGAGAAGAACCAACACAATCAACGTCATCATTTAATAACAATAATTCTACACGAAAATATGGTGTTACATCTGGAGGTAACAGCAATGTTAGTATCAATAAAATTAATGACATGTCATCAACTAGGACTAATAGTGATCATGGAAATACCAATTCATTGAATAAAAGTCATTTAGCAGGTATTGATGTACTTTTAGATGATGATTACCATAGTATGTACAGTTTTGAAACTAGTAGTGGTAACTTAGGTGAGAGGGATGATGTTAATCAGCAACAGACACAACAACATGCACAACAGCAGAAGAAGAAAAAGAAAAGGTTCTTTGACCGATTTAGGAAACCACAATAGCTTATTTATACATCGATATATATATATATATGTAGTGTAATGTGTGTAATCTTTAATGAACTACCGCATTAGGAAAGTTCTATGTCCTATGTCCATTTCTAGTTTCTTATTAATCTCGTTCCCATCAGACTTCAGACTTGTGTCTTTCCTCTTTCCGGAGTCCGGTGCCCGGTATTCCAATTCTCCGGATCCCCGATTTCCCCGCAGCCCGCAGCCTGGGCACGAGCACGAGCACGAGCAACGAGCACTGAGCAGAACAAATTGCGGGGCACCAAAGGCGCAAGGGAAGAAAGAGAAATAAGTAGAGTGATCGAAAAGAGAAAAGGTGAGAAACTCCGAGGCCACTTGTGTACTGCATGTATCAGCTGAGCATTGTAATCTGGTTTGGTGCTACATACTACACGATTTACATTAATTTATATAAGGGTGACCTTTGCCAGTTGATGAGACAAATGCTCAGCTTTGGTTATTAGTCTATTCATGTGGAATTAATTAGCTGCTTTTTTGCATATTTGACTACCACTATTTATCATTACTACACTCTGTATGAAGAAAATTAACATCCTACAGGTCGCCAAAGATACATTCATCCCAATCCCTCCTCGTGTATTGCCGAATGATTATTGTTTAAACGCTCAAGCAGAAACATTTTCTACACCTGATAATCATACCAATCACAAAGAAGGAAACTCTGATGTTTTATTCCAAGAAAAAGAACATATTAATAATGATAAAGTTGTAGAATATGATGAATGTTTTACTAATGGTGAATTTACTAATGATGATTTAGAAAATAATTATGAAAATGATATTGAAAATATGAAAATTGGAAATTCTAATAAAGTTGATGAAACAATTCAAACTTATTCAGATGCTTCATCTTCAAGTAATGGTTCTGATTATTGGAAATATGAAGAAGGTAGAACTCATAGAAAACTTAAAAGAAGACAAATCGAATTAATTGCAATTGGTGGTACAATTGGTGTTTCGTTATTTGTTAATATAGGTACTTCATTAAGCACAGGTGGTTGCTTATCTTTATTATTAGGATTTACATTATGGTGTTTCCCAATTTTAGAAATTACATGTTGTTGTGCAGAAATGGTTTGTTATTTACCAATTAAAGGTGCTCCATTTTGTATATTTGCTGAAAGATTTGTTGATGAAGCATTTGGTGTTATGGCAAGTTGGAATTTTTGGGTTTTAGAATGTGCTTTAATCCCATTTGAATTAACACTTTTTAATACTTTAATTCATTTTTGGACAGCAGATTACTCTCCTGCAATCCCATTAGCAATTGAATTAGCAGCTTATTTTATAATTAATGTTGCTGCTGTTAAGTGGTATGGTGAAGCTGAATTTTGGTTATGTATTGGAAAAGTATTACTTGCAATTGGTTTAATGTTTTTCACTTTTATTACAATGGTTGGTGGTAATCCAGATCATCAAGCTTTTGGTTTTACTAATTGGAAACATACACCTGTAATGTTAGAATATTACCATACTGGTGATTTAGGTAGATTTCAAGGATTTTTAGCATGCCTTATAAGTGCATCATATATGATTGCTGGTCCTGAATATTTAAGTATGGCTGCTGGCGAAACAATAAATCCAAGAAAAATCTTACCAGGTGCTTTTAGAGGAGTTTTCTTTAGATTAACTACATTTTTCGTTGGTGGTGCTCTTTGTGTTGGTATTTTATGTAATTCAAAAGATCCATTATTATTAAATGCAATTGCAGACGGTTTACCAGGTGCAGGTTCATCACCATATACTATTGCAATGCATAATATGCGTATTAAAGTTTTACCTCATATTCTTAATGCAATGTTATTAACTTCATGTTTTAGTGCTGGTAATTCTTATACTTTTTGCTCATCTAGAACATTATATGGATTAGCAATTGCAGGTAGAGCTCCAAAAATTTTTGGATATTGTAACAAACAGGGTGTTCCGATTTTTGCAGTCTTAATTTCATTAGCATGGGGTGCACTTGGATTTCTTCAATTAAATGAAAATGCTAATACTGTTTTAAATTGGATTATTAATTTAATTACAGCATCTCAATTAATCAATTATTGTGTTATTTTATTTACATATCTGCATTTTAGAAGAGCTGTTTTAAAACAAGAACTTGATGTATCTAAATTTACTTTTAAAGCTTGGTTTCAACCATGGGCATGTACAATTACACTTATTGTGGTTTTCATTATGGTATGGTTACAAGGATATAGTGTATTTTTACCGGGAAATTGGTCTGTTGAAACATTTTTATTTTCATATTTGATGTGTTTTGTTGATATTGCCATATATATTGGCTGGAAAATATTTAAAAGAACCAAATATCAATCAGATCCAAAAACTGTGGATTTATATACTGGTTTAGATGAAGTGATATATCATGAACATATGCTTGAAAGACAAAGATTAGTATATACTAAAAGCAATAGATGGCAAAGATGGTTTGGCCAAATCAGTCAGTTTCTCTTTGGCAAAGATTAGATGAGAAAATTGAAAACATTTTCATAAAGTCGACAATAGATTGAATTAAAAAAATAGAAAATAGAAAATAAAAATCCCAATTTTCGCGTTATGGATTGTGGAGAATATTATGGACCTGATCTTGTACTTTGAATTTTTCATTTTTCATTTTTCATTGTTAAGGCTTTTATTTTGTTGACACTTGGCACAAGAGACAAGAGCCATTTGAATTGCACTTGCAGCCATATTTATTTATTTTATTGTCCTTTTTATAACACTTATATATATATATATATATAATTTAACAACATAAACAAATGATTGTCCAAACCATTCAAACATTAACTTCACAAATTATAGCAACACTATTGTATTCACCATATAATGTTATATTACTTTTGATTCAATGTCAAATTGAACTTGAAAATGATGGTAAAATTGACCATGGATTATCAATATATCAATTATGTCTTGATTTTATAACTAAAAGGGGATTATTATCATTATGGTCAGGTGTTTCATATTATTATTTTACTAATGTTTCAGTTCAATTATCTAATATTTTTATTACATGGTTATTTGAATTACAAAATATAAATAAAGAAGAACCAATTTTGAAAAGGTATTCAATTTTTATCACTGCTGTTTCATTTAAAACATTATTTATGTGGATATTAGGATTTTGGATGTATTTTGCATGGATGTGGAATATAACTGATTTTTGTATTAAAAATAAAAAAGAACATAATAAACAAAATAAAAATTTATCAAAATTTAAAAAATCTTTTAATACATTTAAATCAATTATTAATGAAATGAAAAATAATCCAAAATTAATCTTATTTTTATTTATATTAAGTATGTTACAAGCATTGACATATTTAACAATTGAATTTACTTCTGATTGGTTATATGTTAAAATAATTCCTCAATCAATAAATCCAACAATAAGATCAATGATTTTACGTTCAATGATTAACTTAACTTGTTCAGTAGCAACTTGGCCATTTCATACTATTATTAAAAATATCACTGTTGGTCAAAGATACAGAAACAACAATAATAAAAAATCAATGCAAATTACTGATATTTGGAGAAAATTTCAAAAGTCCAATGGTTGTCGTTTTTATAGAGCCTATCTGTTTGCAGTCTCTGTCCAGATTATCTCAATTGGGTTCAATTTAACGGTAAACATGTTAAAGATACAGAAAACAAAATAGATAGTTGATGGAGTAGGAGCAGATAACTCGGACAAGTCCAATCCATCTCACTCCGGCTGACGTAAGCGGTGGCGGCTGTGATTCTCCCATTTGCTGAGAGAGCGAGCGATGACCGCTTATAACAGTTAGTTGTCATCATGTGGTGTCTACTGGGACTGCTGCTAGGTAAAGTAATGTAATGTAATGCAATAATCTTTGTTTCTTCCGAACTTCCGTTCTTCTTGTTCTTCTGTCTCTTTTATGTATATATACACTCTGTACTTACAATTAATAACTAATAAACATTTGTCAGTTCTATTAATATCTAATTAACAATGTCTGTTAAAGAAGAAAAAGGAGATTTACTGTCCATTGGAATGGATTCTAAACCAGATCTTGCATCACATGTTTTATTTACATCATTTGTTGTTTCATCAACAGCAGATTATGCATCATTAATCCAATTTTATAAAAAATTAGGTTTTAGAATTGTTAAAACATTTTCAAAAGATTCATATATTTCAAATTCAAGTTCTGTACCTGGTATTTCAAGTGATTCTAGAAAAGAATGTTGGTTAGAATCATTCCCATGTACAAGAACAAATGATAAAGGTAATATTATTCCATTTCAAGAAACAATTGAATATTCACATCCTGGTTTAGCAACTTCTGAATCATGTCTTAATAGGGGTGTTGTTTTAAAAATTAGATTAGTATCACATGATGTTCATAAAAATATTGAATTACCAGGTAGAATTGTACTTTTAACTTATTCATTAGATTCAATTAAAAAAATTATTAAAAATGAAAATTTAAAATTAATTTCACCATCATTAATTGAAAAAGATTTAATTGAATTTTTTATTGAAGATCCATTAGGTAATTTAATTGGTTTTACAAATAAAGATATACCAAATTTAAATAAAAAAATTGATTCAAAAGATGATTTTTTTGTAAGTGATAAAATTATTAATTCAATTAAAGAAAAAGAATTAAAATCTGATACTAATGGTAAATCAAATAAAAAGAGAATTGCAGTTTTAACATCTGGTGGTGATTCACAAGGTATGTGTGCTGTTGTTAGATCTGTTGTTAGAGCAGGTATTTATTTAAATTGTGAAGTTTTTGGTTGTTATGAAGGTTATTCTGGTTTAGTTAAAGGTGGAGATTTATTAAAAAAACTTGAATGGGGTGATGTTAGAGGTTGGTTATCACTTGGTGGTACTTTAATTGGTACTGCTAGATGTAAAGAATTTAGAGAACGTGAAGGTAGATTATTAGCTGCTAAAAATATGATTTTAAGAGGTATTGATGCTTTGGTTGTTTGTGGTGGTGATGGTTCATTAACAGGTGCAGATTTATTTAGATCTGAATGGCCAGATTTAGTTAAAGAATTAGTTAATTCTGGTATTTTCACTAATGAACAAGTTGAACCATATAGAAATTTAACAATTGTTGGTTTAGTTGGTTCAATTGATAATGATATGGCAATGACTGATAATACAATTGGTGCATATTCTTCATTAGAAAGAATTTGTGAAATGGTTGATTATATTGATTCAACAGCTGCTTCACATTCAAGAGCATTTGTTGTTGAAGTTATGGGTAGAAATTGTGGTTGGTTAGCATTAATGGCTGGTATTTGTACTGGTGCAGATTATTCATTTTTACCAGAAAGGCCAGCAGATTCTAAAACTTGGAAAGATCAATTAAAAGAAATTTGTTTAAGGCATAGATCAAAAGGTAGAAGAAAAACAACTGTTATTGTTGCTGAAGGTGCTATTGATAATGAATTAAATAAAATTACATCTGAAGATGTTTTAAATTGTTTAGTTGAAATTGGTTTAGATACAAGAATTACTCAATTAGGTCATGTTCAAAGAGGTGGTACAGCAGTTGCATTTGATAGATTTTTAGCAACAATTCAAGGTGTTGAAGCAATTAAAGCAGTTCTTGAAAATACACCTTCAACACCTTCACCAATGATTGGTATTTTAAATAATAGAATTGTACGTAAACCTTTAGTTGAAGCTGTTAAATTAACTAAAGATGTTGCAAAGGCAATTTCAGAGAAAAGATTTGATGATGCAATGTCATTAAGAGATTCTACATTTAAAGAACTTTATTCAAATTTTATTTCAATTTCTCAAGGTGATGATGAAAAAAATTTATTACCAATTGAAAAAAGATTAAATATTGCAATTATTCATGTTGGTGCACCAACTGCTGCTTTAAATGCTGCAACTAGAGCTGCTGTTTTATATTTATTAAGTAAAGGACATAAAGCTTTTGGAATTCAAAATGGATTTACTGGATTAATTAGACATGGTACAATTAAAGAATTTAATTGGATTGATGTTGAAGAATGGCATAATTTAGGTGGTTCACAAATTGGTACAAATCGTAGTTTACCATCATTAGATTTTGGAGCAGTTTCATATCATTTACAAGAAAATAAAATTCAAGGTTTAATTGTAATTGGTGGATTTGAAGGATTTCAAGCTGTTAAAGAATTAAAAGATGCTAGAATTCAATATCCAATTTTTAATATGCCAATTGTTTGTTTACCAAGTACAATTTCAAATAATATTCCCGGTACAGAATATTCAATTGGTACAGATACATGTTTAAATGTATTAGTTAATTATTGTGATGCAGTTAAACAAAGTGCATCATCATCACGTCGTAGAGTTTTCGTTATTGAAGTTCAAGGTGGTAATTGTGGATATATTGCATCATATTGTGGATTAGTTACTGGTGCATTAGCTGTTTATACACCAGAAACTAAAATTTCATTAAAATCTGTTAGAGAAGATTTAGATTTATTAGAAAAATCATATATTAATGATCATGGTGATCAAAGAAGTGGTAAAATTTTTATTAGAAATGAAAAGGCAAGTAAAGTTTATACAACAGAATTAGTTGCGAATATTATTAAAGAGCAAGCACATGGTAAATTTGAAAGTCGTACAGCAATTCCAGGTCATGTTCAACAAGGTAAAATTCCATCAAGTATGGATAGAATTGCAGCAACTAGATTTGCAATTAAAGCATGTCAATTTATTGAAGAAGATAATGAAATTATTGATGAAAATATTAATAAATTTAATAATAAATATGGAATTATTCAAAATATTAATGAAGATGTTAATGAATTTGAAGGATCAGAAAGTAAAGATTATTTTAATGCTCAAAAAGATCTTAAATATGTTTATAAACATGGTAAAAAAATTAATATTTCAAAACAAAGTAATGCAGTTTTATGTTCAATTAAGGGTACATCTGTACATTTTAAAGATATTGAAAAAATTTGGAATGAACAAACTGATATTGCTGGTAGAAAAGGTACAGATATTCATTGGGAAATAATACCGATTGTTAATGATATTTTAAGTGGTAGATTAATGATACGTGAAAATAAAGTTTGATGATGATTTATTTAGTTTTATTTAAAGAAATAATTAATTAATTATAATTTTTTTATTTATTTATATTTATAGTATAATTTAAAAATACTTGAATTAAAAGTTGATTAAAAAATTTGATAATTAAGAAGGATGAACTCAAAAGAAAAATTAATTTGGAAGTTTTGTCGTAAACTTTACAGAGAATGAGAGAAATACCACGTAAATTTAGTATGTATCTTTAAAACTTGTTTAAAATTTAGAATTAATATCAAGAACGCCCTAAAAAAAGTAGAACTTAAAACCTAAAACAGGAAATTTGGAATTTTAAATTAGTGAGAAAAAAAGAAATGCATTATTAATTGTCCCTTTTAAGAGAGGGTCCGTATTGTTAATTACAAGCGTATATACAGGGTGCAACGAGAAAAATAATAAAATGAGAATTGAAATAAGAAATAAGAATCAAAAAGGGAGTAGTAAAGCTCGAAAACCGATAGTTAAAAATATATATATATATATTAAAGATTAAAGATCGATAAAAAATTGAAAATAAAAGCGACACTCAAAGACATGATGATTGATTGATTGATTGATTGATTGATTGATTGATGGTGAACAACCTATGGGCCAACAAATTGAAAGCAATAAAATTAAAAATAAAAACGAAATTAATGTGATTAATGTGATTATTATTTGATTAACGGTGAAAGTCAGGTACAGTTGTTATGCATGCTATAATGTTGAGATTATGGTTTATCTTTTTTTGCTTCATCGATATTGATAGAATTTGGAACCATTCACATAATTGTCAAGATTTGATTTTAAATTTAGATAACAGATCGATATTTTATTGATGCATCGATGGGGTCGAGAATTAGCAATCGTTAATCACTGGGGGGTACCAAATAAAGCAATACTCGTAGAAATTGGGAATTGGGAATTGGAAATAACTAGAAATTAAATTTGCGTCACTCGTGCAAGGGACCATAAAGCGTAGGGCGCAGGGCGTAGCGAATAGCGAATAGCCAAGAAAAAACCGGTTGGAAGCGAGCAGTGGGAGAAGGAGAAGTGTTGTGTTGTGTTCGGTAGCGTAATCAATCGGTGCTATAATTACATAATTACATATATAATTAATCCATCCATGCACTATGCACTGGGTGTGATGTGACGGGTGGAAATGCAGGCAGTGAGTCAAGAAAGGTATAATTAGTAATTGGTAATTGGTAATTAGTGCCAAATTAATTACAAGTTAAGATCATTTTACATTTTAAAGGCGCATGGCGCACCAGCTTTTTGGAAATGGAAGCAATTAAGAGTGGGGGCAAGGGGCAAGGGGCAAGGGGCAAGGAAGCAGGAAGCAGAGACAGAGACAGGGACAGGGACAGGGGAAATTGCAAATTGCAACTAATTAGTGATTAGTACTAGTACTAGTACTAGTACTAAGTACGTACTAGTAACTGGTAACTGGTAACTGGTAACTAGCAACCTAACATCGATCGGCCAGTTAGCAGGCAAAGGCAAAAGGCAAACGAGTCGCCAACGGTTGATCCATCATGCAAGGCTTTCAGCTTTCACAGACACCACAGCCCGGATCCAAGGGCTGGTGGATCTAAAAGTGAAAAGTGTAGAAGGCATTATGGTTAAAATTAAAAGCAAAAAGCAAAAAGTAAAAAGGCTGGCGGTTGGCGCCATGCATGTGTGTGTAGTGTGTAGTAACTAGTAACACCAGTCGATGGAATGTTAATATTGCTTTTCAAACATCATTACAAATTAAAAGGTGCCATGTAAAGTTATACAACAGGAAGCAATAAGCAATAGAGAAATAACATAAAATTCATGAAGAGTCAGGAGTCACTGGTTGCTGGTTGCTGCATCTTTATGCAGACGCCCAGCATTGTGGGTCCACTCTTCGCCGTAGGGATCGAGGAAGATGGAAGATGCCCAGCTTTTTTGGGATTATTGTTTATTGTGATAAATTTGCTAAGAAAATCTAACAATTAATCAAATAATGTTCTAATCTCTATTCTCTAAATTTTAAATTCTTAATTGGGATCAGTTATTAGCACTATCGTAAATGCTTATTTTATTGATGTTTCTTTTGATTTTCTATACTTATCTATCTATCTATCTAATACTATAGATCTATCTATCTACTTGTTTTCTATTTTTCTGTCTATTATATCAAGTAAAAATTATTTCTTTAAATTTATCATTACATTTTTTATACAAATTTAATGCCCCTGAAATCAATTTGTTGAATTCAACTTGTCGTATATATATCCTATAATTTTTTCGTTTTCAAATGGCAAATTGATTTCAGTCTATAGGAATTCCCTGCAGTTTTCAGCTGTTCTTATAATTGAATGTAGGCAGCCTGTCTAATTCATGTCGGTTGATGGTTTATTCTTTATTCCTTCTTTCTATCACCTACACCCTACACATTCTCTTGGGGTTTACTTCTCTCTGTTATAATGTTCTCTCGTTTTCTTCTCTTGTTGTTTTTCCTTTCTTTTCTTTTTCATTAATCTTCCATTTCATCGCACATATGTATGTATGTATATATTTTTTTCTGTTGCCTTGTTTTCTTCAGTGACTCGTGTAATCCGTAAATAAGAATCAACACTCCCGTGTTTAGTGCTTAATGGTTAATGTTTGGTGTTGATGTAATCGCCCAGGGGAATGTCCAATGTCCATCTCACCCATCTCCCATCTCCCATCTCTCATCCCACTTGCAGCGTGCAGATCCCCTTTTGCTCCACTTGCAGCAGCCGTCCCGATCGGGAAGGCATCCACGCCATCCAGAAAACGGCAATCCGCAAAACAAAACCACCGAGAAAGAGAAACTCGAACTCTAACGAGGAAGAGCGGTTAACGAACGTACTGCGACCTGCTCTCGTCCCCTCCCTCACCATCCCATTTCCCATTCCACAACAAATTTGCTTTACTGCACAACATTTACTGTACACACAGACAGACACACACATATATATACATAATTTCAAATTCATCATACAATACAGCTACTTACACCGTCTGTTTCCTTTGTTGTTCTTTTCTCTTCCTTTCTTCACTTCCTCTTTTCATATATACTTTAAAGTGACCTGTTCATTTATTCGACAAACTTACAATACCCTCCATAGATGCTATAAGCTTGTTATCGATTAATATAGACCAACATATATATACACATAATATTATATCTTTCTATATATATATTTTTTCTTTCTTTTTCTTGTGATAAATTATTCAAACAAGAAAATAAATATTCAAATTTATATATATTTTTATATATATTATATTTTATTATAAATATATATCTTGAATTATTTTTACTCAAATTATATACATCAGTTCAATCTTGTACATTATACATATATCATAATATAATATATCCATTTTGCCCTCATAAATCTTACAAAATTTACCAATTTTAGATTGTTTATTAAACTATCAAATTCAAAATGACCAATAATAATCCTATACATTATAGTAATAATAATAATAATAATAATAACAATAACAATAACAATACTTTAATTCAACAACATAATTTATCATCATCATCTCCATCGTCATCCCAACCACAACAATTACAATATTTCCCAAGTGTTAATAATCACAAGCCTGAAATGAACAATCAGATGATGATTCAGCAACAACAACAGCAACAACAGCCACCAGTTAATCCACAAGCACAAATGATGTTACCGAACCCTTATTACCAACAACAACAACCTCATTTGATGAATCCACAACAGTTCCAACACATACAGCAGTTTCAACAGATGCAGCAATATCAACAGTTTCGACATATTCAACAGCCTATGTCTTCTCAACTGGTATTTGGACAATATCCTTCTCTCCCCCCTCCACCTCCTCCTCCTCATCCACATCCTCAGCATCTTCAAATGGCAATGCAATTACCTATGCAATATCGACAACAATCTATCTCACAGCAACAAGAACAAATTCAGCAACATCAAGAACAACTTTCACATCATGATCATGATCAACAATATCAAGTTCAACTTCAACAACAACAACAACTCCAACAACAACTCCAACAATTTCAGCATCAACAACAACAACAACTTCAACATCAACATCAGCAAAATCATCATCAACTACAACAGCAGCAACAACAACAACAACTACTACAGCATCAACAATTACAACAAGAAGAGATACAACAGCAAGAGATACAACAGCAAGACATACAACAGCAAGAGATACAACAGCAAGAGATACAACAGCAAGAGATACAACAACAACAACAACAGCAAGAGATACAACAACAACAACAACAGCAAGAGATACAACAACAACAACAACAACAACAACAACAACAACAACAACAACAGCAGCAGCAGCAACAGCAATTTCATCATCATCATCATCATAATCATAATCATCATCATCAAAGTCAGCAACAAAATCAGCAACAAAATCTTGAACCTTCACGGTTGCAAACTAATCAACTTTCCCAACCAGATTTCCCTGAATTAAAAAATATGAAAAACTCCAAGAAACTTACTTCTGCTTCAAAATTAAAACATCAGAAGAAAGTATCAGCTTTTGTTACAAAATTATATTCTATGTTACATGATCCAACATTATCTCATTTGATTTGGTGGAGTAGATTATTTCAAAATGATTTAACTACATTTGCTCTTTTACCTGGTACAGAATTTGCTTCTTGTTTAACAACTTATTTTAAACATGGTAATGTTGCATCATTTGTTAGACAATTGCATATGTATGGTTTTCATAAAGTTTGTGAAGGTAATCAACAACATATTATGAATAATAATAATAAAAATAATAAAAATAATGGTGGAAATTCTAATATTAATTCTGATCAAAATCATACAATCTGGGAATTTAGACATTCATCTGGCAAATTTAGAAGATCGGATCAATCTCATTTACATTTAATTAAAAGAAGGGTAAATTCAAGAAGAACTTCCTCAAATTCAGATTTACTTTCAATTAATTCTGTTGAATCTACAATTGATGGAAATACATTAATGATTAATACCATTGATAGATCTCAAACTACTTCATCTTTGAAAGATACAGATGTTTCTGATAATCATAGTATTTATGGTGTTAATAATAATGAAAATAATAATAGTAGTACTACTAATAATAATACTATTATTGATAACGTTGTTCCTCAAAAGGTGAATTATAAACCAGTCTATTTTTCTAAGGATGAACTTGAACAGCAACAAAAACAAAAACAAGAGCAAAAACAAGAGCAAAAACAAGAGCAAGAACAGGAACAAGAACTAAAGCAAGAACAAGAACTAAAGCAAGAACAAGAACAAGAACAAGAACAAGAACAAGAACAAGAACAAGAACAAGAACAAGAACAAGAACAAGAACAAGAACAAGAACAAGAACAAGAACAAGAACAAGAACAAGAACAAGAACAAGAACAAGAACAAGAACAAGAACAAGAACGAGAACAAAAACAAAAACAAAAACAACAAACACCATTTCAATCTCAATCTCAATCTCAACTTGAATTACAACCTTCTGAATTTTCTGAATCTTCTAAACCTTTAGAACCTTATCAGGAAAAATCTGAATTACCATCTGCTTATAATGCTGCACGGGTTAAGGATGAAAATGAATTAGAAAAATCAAATTCAAAGCTGAAAGATCCATTTGATAATACATCCAAAGATATTCCAATTCGTGTTTTGTCTCCTAATTCAAGAAGCTCAATTATTCCTTTTCAACATCCTCATCAAGCTCCAACTTCAACTTCTACTGCAACTTCAACTTCAGCTATAATTCCTCTCACAAGTTCCGCTTCAACTGTCGCCGCTCATCTTCCAAGACCTTATTCTCCAAATGGTAGGTTATCTCCAGTATCTTATAGACAAAATGTATTTTTTCAAGAATCCAGACAACGTTATCCATCTGTTTTTATTGATCCGTGTGCTCCTGTCCCAAATTCAAATTCTTCTCAAGTACCAGAAAGGGCAAAATCTCCATCGATTATTTCACAACAACAGCAACAGCAACAACAATCATCATCTCATCAAAGTCAACAATTACCAGCTCCTTCATTTTTAATGTCTCCAAGAAAAATTAGATCGATTACAGATAATAATTTACCTCCAATTTCTTCAATTTCTTCAATTTCAAGTCAAATTTCTTTACCTCAATCACCAATTCATAGTATATCATCAACAAAATCAAATCATTTCCAATTTTCAAGGAATTCATCAGGTGTTTCTACTCATTCTAATCAATTACGTCCTTCAATTTATGATATTCATCAACAGACTACAAATTCATCTATATCTACTCATAATTCAATATTTAGTAATGGATCATCAATTTCTTCTAATGGTAGTATAGGTTCGAGATACGGATCTTCAATCTCTAGTATATTAAATGATGATCGTCGTTTACCTTCTTTAACTAATGGTTCAATTTCTGGTATAACTTTACCTGTTACAAGTTCATCACTTAAAACAGTTACATCATATATAAATGATTCTAGTTCAAGTAGAGATACATCACATTCTCCAGAAAGTCATATACGTCAAGATAAAATACAATCAGATTCAATTTCTACAGTAAATATTAATAATTCTGATTCAGTTTCAGCTTCAAACGAAACAACAAGAACTACAAATAAAACTAAAACTACAAACACTACCAAATCAATGTCTAACATTGCAAAAATTCTTAACCATACTGAAGAAACGGTATCAAAATGATTATTTATACATTTATTAATTGTGAATAATCTTGCTTATTATATTTAACACCACTAAGGAAATGGGAACGTAAATATTATTTCAATTCTATATTTTTTTTTACATTTTTTAAAAAAAAAAATTACTTATTTTACTCTTTAACTTTTTACTTCATTATATTTTTTATTAACTTTTATTATTATTATTTTTTATATTTTATCTTATTTTATTTTATTTTATTTTATTTTATTTTATTTTATTTTATTTTATTTTATTTTATTTTATTTTATTTTACTTTACTTTACTTTACTTTATTTCATTTGTTATTTCCTTCTCACCGGTCTAATCATCATGCTTTTGTATTTTTACTTCTAATGATTACTTTTTACTGATTTATTTTGCTTTCATGTTTTTGACTTTCCATAAATAAATTATATACCTACTTAATAATTGTAATAAAATCAGAGTATTTAAACTTGAAAATTATTCAGTCATTTAAAAAGTAGTACTTTAATTAATTTATTTTAATTTAAAATAGCATTTATTTAATTAACAATAACGCAGAGAAACACTTTGTTTTTACATGGATTCCAAAACTTGAACGAATCCAAAGAGTTTTGATTAAAGATTCAAATTTGTTGAACAAAATCTAAAATTAAAAAAAATAAAAGCAATCTATAATACGATTTTGTTTTTAAAAAGAAATTAACATTAAAAATAAATATATATTAAACGATCTACAAATGATATATTAAACGATCTACAAATGATACTTTAAAAGTTAAAAGGACCTTGAGTAATGTTTGGAATAATTTGATCAATAATTATTACTATGGGTAAAATAAACGTATACAATTGATAATTTCGGGTTCTATGTAAGAACAAAATGTTTTCTTGTTGTTATATCTAAGTATATTATATAAATATGTGTCTGTTTATATAGATCAATAATATCAATTATTTTAATTTAAAAAGGACGTTTGTTTTTATTAGACTTTGCAGTTTTAGTAGTTTTACTCTTTCTATTTAATATCTCATCATCACTTTCTGAATCATCTTCATTATTATCGTGAGTAGTATCATTCGTATTCTTAAAGTTTTGTTTTCGTACAACACCAATTTTCTTATTATTATTGTTGCTATTATTATTATTATTATTATTATATTTATTAGTAGATATATTATTTTTAGAATGTTCTCTACGATCAGTACGTAATTTATTAGTTAAAGCACGTAATGAATTCGAAGTTCCATTGTCTCTTTTCTTAATATCTCCAATCTTATTAATCCTACCATTTTTGAAATCATTAACCCCATTCTTTTTATTCTTTTTCATACTAACATTATCTAAAAAATCATCAATTGTAACAGTATTTAAATTTATTTCTTTACCATCATTACCAATTTTATTATCATCAAAATTAATTCCCTTTCCTGTTGGTATAACTATTTGATTTCCAAATTCAGATGATGATATAGATGTTGATTTTTCATTAGAATTTGAATTCAAATTTGAATTTGGTATTAACCATGACATTACAGTTTGATCGAGTTTACTAAATTGTGCTTGAAGTTGTAGTTGAAGTTGCTCTTTTTGTCGTATCTCTTCTCTTCTTGACATATTTGAAATGTATGTATATATGTGTGTGTTTTTTCTGTTTTTTTTGTTGTAGATGCCCTATGTCTAAAGAGTTAGTACTATATATACAGTGACAAAATTGTTGATAAACATTTTCACCTCTGTGCAATTTTTTTTTCTCGGATTCATGTTGATATGGCTGTGCAAAGTATTCATTCGCATTGTTTTGTCTTATATTAATTAATTGTTTAGTTATTTAGTTATTTAATTAGTTAATTATACAGTAGTTTATTCAGGTACAAACAGACATATATATACATAATGTACGTCATTTTAGCGAAGATTGGAAATAAATACTTCTAGCTCATTCAATAAGCTTGTCTTATCAAGTGAATTTCTGGAACGCCAAACAATATCACATAATTTACTATTAACCTTTTCCAGTTTAGTTAACTTAAAATTAAGAGTGTTCTCTAATAACATAGTTTTTAAAAGTGACACCTTGTCAGCATCCACAATCACATTTTGTGGTTCAGGAGTGAATTCATGATCATCGTCATCTTCAGCAGAAACAGCAACCGCAGAAGCAGCGACATCATCATTATTATTATTATCATTATCAACTTGTTCATCATGCTTTTCTTCTTCAAGAATTTCTTTCGTTTCAATTTCAAGTTCAATCTTAGCAGGTGCTTCAGATAACACAACAGGTTCAACATTAATATCTGTAATAACTGTTTCATCATTTAAAACTTGTCCAGGTTGTAATTGAGCTTGTACTTGAACTTGAGTTTCATTTTCTTTCTCTATTGTAGGTTTTTCAAAATTAGTATTATCTTCTTCTACAACAATTTCAGATGCATTACCATTAACTCCCTTTTCATTAGTATCTTTTAAAATTGAATTTTCTTCTTCTGCTAAAATTTCAGCAGTACCATTTTCAATAGTTGTTATTGGATCTTTAACAATTGATTCTGCATCATTTTCTTTAATTGAATCAATAAGTTTTTGATTTTGTAACTCAACTTCCTTTGCTTTATAAGCTTTTAAAGCTTCCGCATTTCTATATTTTTCACGACGTGCAACATCTTTCCATTGTTCTAATAATAATGGAAATTGAACTTCAATTTCTTCAACTCCAACAACAGCATGAGCATACATTTCATTTGCTTTTAACATTCTATCTCTATCACCAGTAACATTAGCATCTTTTAAAATTAATTCTAAATCATTCAAAAATTCTCTTGGTTCAGAATAATAACCATTCCATAATCTTTCTTCAATTACTTCTAAATCAATATTATAATATAATTTACCAGATGAAATTTCTAAAATTTTATCATCTTTTAATTGATAATTACTCATATTATCTGGAATTTCATCAAATAAATGAATAAGATCAGAATCATCAATAACAGGTTTTTTAAATCTTTTATAACGTGCTTTAAAAATATCTAATAATCCACTTAATTTTACTTTTAAAGAATTTTTTAATCTCATATCATTTCTAGCTTTTTCTTTCCTTTCCTTAATTAATTTTTTTTCATTATTAATATCAGAATTTAATTTAGTTTCAATAATTTCAAATTTTTTTATCTTTTTCTTTGGTCTAATACTAATATCATTATATTCATTTGGTGTAATATAAATTGATCTCCAAAAATTTTCAAAAAATTTTGAATTTTCTTCAATGTTTGAATCTCTAATTAATATAATATCATCTTCATTTAAATCAAATAAATCTTCAATATCTTCTAAAATTAAATTATCAATCTTACCTTCAAGTTCACAAAATATTAAAATTTTATCATTATTATTAATACCTCTAATTAAATATTTAATAGTTGATTTTAAAGATTCATTAATTGTATTTAATAATCCAATTGTATCAGGTATAAATAAAATACTTGGTTTATGCCTTTTTAATTCAGAAAATAATTGAATTACTAAATTTTCAATACTTATACTTGAATCACTAAAAAGTTTACTTAAATCTAAAATTTGAATTGTAAAACCTTCTAATTTATTTAAAATTGCATTACTTAAATATTTTAATCCTTGATTTTTTAATCCACTAATACCTAATCTTGGTTTAAAAGTTCTCATTAAATCAAAATTTTTAACTAATTGTTGAATTTTAAAATCATTATTTAAACTTTCATATTGAGCTTCTTCTAATAATGGAATTTCCTTTTTCATTGGTAATAAATTTTCTAATTTAATTACAATATTATTAAATTGTTCAATTAATAAAGGTTTAATAAAATCAGGTAATGGTTCAGAAATTATACTAGTTGATCTAGCACTATTTGGAATAATTTTTTTTAAAGCTCTTGTAAAATCACTTGAATTTATTTTAATTTTTGATATATCAATTTTTAATTTATCATTAACTTTATAAATTTCAGGGTATGATCTTTGAATACTATTTAATGCAGATTCTGTACATAAAGCTCTTAAATCAGCACCACCATAACCTTTTGTAAGTATTGCTAATTCTTTAATAAATTTATCATCTAATTTATTATCCCATTTTCTCATATGAATATTTAAAATTTCTTCTCTAGCATTTAAATCAGGTAATGGGAAATAAAATTCTCTATCAAAACGACCAGGACGACGTAATGCAGGATCAATTGAATCTGGTCTATTTGTTGCACCAATTATAATAACTTGACCTCTATTATCCATACCATCCATTAATGCTAATAAAGTTGAAACAATTGATGCATGAATTTGTTCTTGTTTTGAAGATCTAACAGGTGCTAAACCATCAATTTCATCAAAAAATATAATTGATGGTTGATTTTGTTTTGCTTCTTCAAATAAAAGTCTTAAATGACGTTCAGCTTCACCAACCCATTTTGATAAACAATCAGCACCTTTACGCATAAAAAATGTAATTTTTTTATTTTGTGATGAACATGAAGCAGCTAATGCTCTTGCCATTAATGTTTTACCAGTACCTGGTGGACCATGAAATAATACACCTCTTGGTGGTGTTATATGAAATTTAGAATAAACTTCAGGATATAATAATGGTAATGTAATCATTTCTTTTAATTGATTAATATAATTATTTAATCCACCAATAACTGAAAAATCGATATTTGTATCTATACCTAAAGGATCAGTATCAGCTAAAGTATTTTTCTTTTTAATTAATGATGAAGTTGAAGTTGAAATAATATTTGTTAATGTATTATTAATATCATTAGGATCTGTTGGTTTAATTAAATCATTTTCATCTTCTGAATCACTTGATTCTGCATTTGCTAAAGCAGCTAAATTACTTGGCATTAAATTTGTTTGAAATATTGATTGAACTTCACCACCACCAAATGGGCCAACTGTTGGATATAATCTTCTAATTGTTGGAATAATTGAAGATGAACCACCATTAAATCTTCCAACACCGCGATTCTTTTTTGGACTTGTATTAGAAGATTCTAAATTTCTTATTGTTGAAGCTTGATTTTCCATTTCTTCAAGTTGAGCTTCAGTTAAATAAGGAGAAGGTAAAGTATAATTTACATCTTTTCTATTTCTTAAATTTCTTTTGGGTGAATTTAGTGGTGAATCATTTTGTAAATCTTTTAATTCATCTTCCAGTGTAACAGGTTCTTTTGAAGATTCATCATTATTGTTATTATTGTTATTATTATTATTATTAATAGTGTTATCAACATTTTTATTCAATAGATGTTTCCACCTATTATTTCTATTATTTCTATTATTTGAATAATTTAAACGTTTATTATTTGATCTTCTAGATCTTGAACTATAAGAATTTTCATCATAATCAGCAAAATCATCTTCACCTTCATCATTTACAATAAAATTGGGTTGTCTTTTCCTTTTCTTTGGTAAATCATCATCATCAATATCATCAAATGAATCTTCAATAAAATCATCATCATCATCTTTAGTTAAAATATTATCATCATTTGAATCAAAATCATCGTCATCATCATCATTATTATGAATCTTACGCGATCGTTTGTTCTTATTATTATTAACAAAATCTGGATCATCATTATTATATTTATTGTGTTTTCTTTTATTAGATCTTATATTATCTTCTTCATCATCATCTTCATCTTCATCATTATTATCAATTTTTTCTTCATCTTCATCTTCATCTTCATCTTCGTCATCACCATCAAATTTTTTGAGAAGTATATCTTCGTTATAAATAACTGGTTTACGTGAACGCGTTCGAGATCTAATTGATATATCATCATCTGTAGTATTATTATTATTATTATTATTATTATTATTATTATTATTATTATTATTATTACTAAATTCATTGTTTTTAACTTTATTATTTAGTTTTGGTTTAACGTCAATATCTCTAAGATCTTCTTCATATTCTTCTGAAGGTTCATCATCTAATTTGTTATTATCTATATCATTATCATTATCATTATCATTATCATTATCATTATCATTATTTTTCGAATTGTGATTATAATCATCATCATCGGAATCATCCAAATGGTTCATATTACCAATTGTCTTTCTTGGTCTAGCCTTACCCCTTCTAGTACTACGAGGCATGTTTTAATAAGTGAATGCCAACCAAAATCCCCAAACCAAATCCAAAATCAAACCCAAGTGCAAAATCCAAAATCTGAAACTCACACGAAAGAATGCACTGTGTTCCATTCTCATGTCACAACTCACTCACTCTCACCCAGTTTCTCCTTTCAGTTTTGTTGCAACTGCGAAGTGTTAATTAAGTTTTGCGCTGGTGGCAAATTTGTTGTTTGTTATTGACTGTGCTGCTGGTGCACGGAGGGGCCAGACTTACATTATTCAACAGTTACAATTACAATTATTAAGAAAGAAGGGTGGGTATACGTTTATAAACTAACTAAGAACAGTAACTATTATATTAGTGCATCATCATCATCAGAGAAATCATCATCAGAGAATTGATTTGACTGTTGTTGTTGTTGTTGTTGATTTTCAGGCGTAACATCTGCATCATTAGAATTTAATTGATTAGTTAATTGATCAGTTACTTGTTTATCCTTTACAGAATCTTCAGCAAGATATTGACTAAAATTTGAATTATTATTTTCATTCTCTTCATCACTTAAAATGTCTTGTAATCCAAATCCACCTTCTGTTTCAACTAAAGCATCAAAAGCATCCAAATCTTCATTATCTTTATTATCTTTATTATTATTATTATTATTATTAATTTCTTCATTATCTGATGGTATAGGTTGTGATGATGTACGTAAAAATGTTGAATACATTGGAGTTTGTCTAATTTGTGATATTTCAATTTCATTATCTGATAATTCAACATTTGTAGTAGCATTATCGTTATCATTATTATTAATATTAGAATCACCACCAAATAATTCAGGCCATTCTTCTTCTTCTTCTTCTTCTGCATTATTATTATCAATATCATTACTTTTATGTGAATTTAATTGATTAATTTCACGTTCATTTTCAATAATTGATTGATTTTCCATTTTAATTCTCATTTCTTCTTTAATTTGATTTCTAATCCAAGATCTTGTAAATGAATCTTCAACACCTTTATTTAAATTTGTAATAAATCTATCGAATTTTAAATGTGGTAATAAATCATGACCAAATGATTGATAAATTGTTAAAATTCTTTGTAAATTTAAAAAATGATGATCATCACAATAATTTAAATTATTTTTAAATTTTTTTTTAAATGTTAAATTAAAATTATCTTGATTTTTTAACCTTTTCTTAAATTTAAATTTTTTAAATTGATTTATTAATTTGGGTAATCCACGACCAGATAATAATATCTCTGATGATAATTTATCACTTCTATTTCTCCTTTTATTAGCAGTTGTAGTTGTAGTAGTTGTAGTTGTATTAACTGAATCAATTGATGTTCTTAATGATGGATCAAGAATCGATGTTGGACCTTGATCATTATTAAGATTGATATTAATACCTAAAATCGCATCATTAGATAACCGATCTGTTTCAGACATATTGATTGATGATTGATATTAATAATATATATATTTTAGTAAAAGATAATGTTTATGAATTTAGAATAAAACACGAAATTGAAGTTTTCATACAATTAGCAAGTTCGCGTTTAGATTTGAATAAATAGTGAATGAGTGATGTGTCTTTTATAAGTTGTGCTGTATACTATTCATTCTTTTATTTATTTACATTAGATATAATTGCAAAGATAATCATAATCATTATCATAATCATAATGAAGATTGGATCATTAATTACAACTATTGTTAGTTTATGTACAATTGTGCAAAATGTTGAAGCAACAACAAATAATGAAGAATTACAAATTATTGTTAAAAAGGAAGTTGAATGTAATTTTCCTAGTAAAATTGGTGATAAAATAAGTGTTCATTATACAGGTAAATTAAGTGATGGTACAGTATTTGATTCATCATTAGCAAGACATAAACCAATTCAATTTACATTAGGTAAAGGTCAAGTTATTAAAGGTTGGGATGAAGGTTTAATGGAGATGTGTATTGGTGAGAAAAGGAAATTAATTATA
>JAJMEW010000188.1:84133-124304 GCA_030574395.1 Pichia californica
AAAAAAAAAAAAAAAAAAAAAAAAAAAAAAAGCCTCTCAACAGTTTCCCGCTTTTATCCGCCGCTGGAAGGCCCAGGGTCCAGACCGCGCGTGCACTGGGAAGGCCGGAACCCCAAACCCCAAACGGGTGTGGCGTGTGACCATTGGCCATATGGATTGAGGATGCGGCGTGGTTACTTAGCTACAGGCAGTCTATCAGAGATTAGTGGCAGAAAGCAGATATTCGATTATTGTTGTTATTAGAGATGTAAATTATATAGAATAAACAGAGTTATTATTAAATTAAAAAAGAAAACAACTAGTTAGTTGAGAAATAATGGTAACAAATAATTAAAAAAAGATAATACTATTGTATATAAAAATATAAAAATAGATATAATGAATAATAATGATCAAAAATAATTAGATAATTAGTTGATAAAACCAGAATTTATCTAATATTTGTTTAATGACTGAATGGATATATTATTATAATTATATCAAATTATAAAGGTTAAACTTCCTTTTCATTTTTTGGTTTAGATTTATAAGCGGAATGATGTTGTTATTGTTGTTGTTATTATTATTATTAATGTTGTACAAGAGAGATTAAAAAGTTTTTCGAAGTAAATGAATTTCAATTGACTTATAATAAAGCAACAGCAGCAGCAGCAACAGCACCTAAAGCAACAGAACCGTAAGCATTAACTGGAGCACCAGCAGTTGAAACAGTAGTTGAAGAGGTTGAGTTGTTTGCAGCTTGAACAGCAGAAACAGCAGCTAAAGTGAATAAAACAGTAGAGAATTGCATTTTAAAAATTTGTGTGTTGTGTGTGAAAATTGAGATAATTAGTTGACTTGTAACGAAAGTTATAATCTGAGAAAAGAGGAGGAAGGAAGGAAGGAAGGAAGGAAGAGTTACGGAGGAGAGGAGGAAGGTGGCAAAAGTAGGAAGATGGGAGAAGCAGAAATGAAGAAAAGAGCAGAACGAGATGGTTAAATACTGAGCAGCCAATGCAGCCAATGCAGCAGATGTGCACTGATTGCACGGAGCAAGCGTAAAGCCCACAAGAGGCAGAGGCAGAGGCAGAGGCAGAGGCAGAGATAAGCTCAGACGCGGGTTCCGCTCAGCATCTCGCTAGCTGCAGCTGCCACACTGTTGAAAATGAAAATGAAAATTTTTCATTTCTCTCTGCTACGCTTATCTGCCCTCTCTCGCGTGTGCTGTGCACTGTACAGCCATGGTCTGGGCCTGGGTCGGGTCGGGCTAGTGCTGTGTGCTGTGTAGACTGTTGTTTACAATTTACTTAATTTTATTTGGTTGTCTTGTTAACTCTGTTGGGCTTTACTCTGTCCTGCTTTGCTTTGCTTTGCTTTGCTTGTTTAACTGCAGAGAGCAGTGGTTGATGGTCCAGTGTGTATGTGTGACAACAATAAATTCTGTGGTCGTTTGACCGCCATCAACGCCGAGCAGAGCAGGCAGCAGGCAGGCAGCAGGCAGGCAGACCCTTGCCCAATCGGTCCAATTTAATCCCAAAAGGGCAATAAGGACAAAAAGAGAAAGGTGCTGCTCGCAGCCTTCCTAATTGGGAACATCATCTCAACTCAGCTCAACGCCTACTTCATCGCGAGACTCCGGTTTCCTATTCTGGAACACCTACTGCTTTCTTCTTTCTCCCATTTCTTCCATTTCTTCCATTTCTCTCTTGTTCTTCCTTGTTCTTTCGCTCTTGCCCGAAACAGCATTAATGGAGCACTGCATTGAGCATTGTTAATTGAGCCTGAGTGAGTTTTTCGCTTTTCGTGTCGTGTGCACACTTCAAGCTTTAAGCTAAATTAAACTAATATTTCACATTAATTACACTCTCGGAAAATATATACCTTATGTTATTAACATTTTACAAATAATGGTAAAGCAATTGATATCCACTGCTTTATCAATCCTACTATATATATTACATTTAATGATAATTAATACCATGATCTGTATATATATATACAATACTGTATAATGTGCTGTATCTGTTTTCCGGTTTTTTCTCTAATTTTTTATTTTTTTTTTTTTAATTTTTCCATGCCCGCTTACGTAATGCGTCGATAGTCCCCAAAAACTAAAAAATAAAATAAATGATTTATTAATTAATTAAATCAGTCATCTTTATTTTCTTCTTTCAACAATTTTAAAATTTTGATTCATTATTAACTATAATCTTTAAATTTCAATATATATATATATATAACTTCAAAATTATTTTAACATATTTAACGAAATAATTAATAATAATGGCAGAAGAAATTGCAAAGAATGCTCATAAAGCATCAACAATTTTAAAAACTTTAACTGATAAACAAAGATCTGATGCATTATATAAAATTAGAGATGGTTTATTATTATCAAAAGATAAAATTTTATCAGCAAATAAAATTGATATGGAAAATGCAATTTCAAATAATTTATCAAATTCTTTAATTAAAAGATTAGATCTTTCAATTAATAATAAATTTGATTCAATGTGTAATGGTATAATTGATGTTGCAAAACTTGATGATCCAATTAATAATTGTACATTAGCAACTGAATTAGATGATAATTTAAATTTATATAGACTTACATGTCCAGTTGGTGTTTTACTTATAATTTTTGAATCAAGACCTGAAGTAATTGCAAATATAACTGCACTTGCAATTAAATCTGGTAATGCAGCAATTTTAAAAGGTGGTAAAGAATCTTT
This sequence comes from Pichia californica, assembly GCA_030574395.1. Classification (NCBI taxonomy): domain Eukaryota; kingdom Fungi; phylum Ascomycota; class Pichiomycetes; order Pichiales; family Pichiaceae; genus Pichia; species Pichia californica. The sequence goes on from JAJMEW010000188.1 coordinate 86,845, forward strand.
AAATACTTTTAAAGAAATGTCAATTATAATTAATGAAATTTTAATTAATAAAACTGATATACCAATTAATAGTATTCAATTAATTAATACAAGAGATGAAGTTTCAAATTTACTTAATCAAGATAAATTTATTGATTTAGTTATACCAAGAGGTTCAAATGAACTTGTTAAAAATATTAAAAATAATACTAAGATTCCTGTACTTGGTCATGCTGATGGTATTTGTTCAATTTATTTAGATAAAGATTTAGATATTAATAAAGCAATTAAAATTATAATTGATTCAAAAACAAATTATCCAGCTGGTTGTAATGCAGTTGAAACTTTATTAATTGATTCAAATTTATCAAAAGAAAATGAAACAAAAATTTTAAAATCTTTATTAAATTCAAAAATTAATTTACATATTGATTCAAATTTATTAAATAAAATTGATAAATCTTTAATTGATAATTATTCAAATCAAATTATTTTAGCAAATGATGAAGATTTTAATAAAGAATTTTTATCATTAGATATTGCAATTAAAAATGTTAATAATGTTCAAGATGCAATTTTACATATTAATGAACATTCATCAAAACATACAGAATCTATAATTACAGAAAATGAAGAAACTGCAAATATTTTCCTTAAAGGTATTGATTCATCTGGTGTTTATTGGAATTGTTCAACTAGATTTGCTGATGGTTTTAGATATGGTTTTGGTACTGAAGTTGGTATTTCAACAAATAAAATTCATAGTAGAGGTCCAGTTGGTTTAGAAGGTTTAGTTTGTTATTATTATCAATTAAGAGGTAATGGACAAGTGGTTGGTGATTATTTAGGTGGTGGTGGTACTAGAGTTTTCAAACATAAACAACTTGATCCAAGTAAAATTCATTTATAAAGTAAAATAAAATAAAATAAAATAAAATAAAATAATCAGCTTTTATATCATATTAATTCATGTTCTTAATTTATTATTAACATCCTTTATTCTTTATTATGCGCGAGCTACACCTCCCACGTAGTATTAACTAAATTAATTAGTGTTGAAGATGTTGTCTATTTTTATCTCTTTACTCTTTATCAACTGTTCTGTTTACACTTTTGTTTAAACCAAATTACATCTTACCATTTATACAAACAATCATGGATGAAGAATATGATATCATTGTTTTAGGTACTGGCTTAACAGAATGTATTTTGTCAGGTATATTTTCAATTGAAGGTAAAAAAGTTTTACATATTGATCGTCAAGATTATTATGGTGGTGAAAGTGCATCATTAAATTTAACTCAATTATATAAAAAATTTAAACCAAAGAAAGAATATGAAGATCAATTTGGTAAAGATAGAGATTGGTGTGTTGATTTAATTCCAAAATTCCTTATGTCAAATGGTGAATTAACAAATATTTTAGTTCATACTGATGTTACAAGATATATGGAATTTAAACAAATTTCTGGTTCATTTGTTTATAGAAGTGGTAAAATTGCAAAAGTTCCAGCAACTCAAATGGAAGCAATTTCATCACCATTAATGGGATTTTTTGAAAAGAGAAGAATGAAATCATTTTTAGAATTTATTGCAAATTATAATGATAATGAACCATCAACTCATCATGGAATTAATTTAGATTTAAATACAATGGATGAAATTTATTATAAATATGGTTTAGAAAGAGGTACAAAAGATTTCATTGGTCATGCAATGGCATTACATCCAAATGATGATTATTTAAATCAACCTGCAAGAGATACTTATAATAGAATTATGTTATATGTTTCATCAGTTGCACGTTATGGTAAATCACCTTATATTTATCCATTATATGGATTAGGTGAATTACCACAAGGTTTTGCTAGATTATCTGCAATTTATGGTGGTACATTTATGTTAGATACACCAATTGATGAAATTTTAAAAGATGAAAATAATAAATTTATTGGTGTTAAAACAAAGGAAGGTATTGCAAAAGCTCCAATTGTTATTGCAGATCCAACTTATTTCCCTGAAAAAGTTAAAGCAACTGGTCAAAAAGTTATTAGAGCAATGTGTATATTAGATCATCCAATTCCAAATACTAATGATGCAGATTCTGCTCAAATTATTATTCCACAAAATCAAGTTAATCGTAAGAATGATATTTATATAGCTGTATTATCAAGTGCTCATAATGTTTGTTCAAAAGGTTATTATTTAGCAATTATTTCAACAATTATTGAAACTGATAAACCACATTTAGAATTAGAATCTGCTTTTAAAATTATTGGTCAAACAAAGGATGTTTTAATGGGTATTGCAGAACTTTATGAACCATTAAATGATGGTACAAATGATAAATTTTTTATTTCAAAATCTTATGATCCATCTTCACATTTTGAATCAACAACTGATGATGTTAAAGATATTTATAAAAGGGTAACTGGTCATGATTTAGTATTAAAACAAAGGAAAACAGCTGATGAAGAAGCAGAATTAGCTGGTTTATCTTAATTATCTATAATGGATAATAATTTCCTATTTCTAATTATGATTTTATATTATGTTATGTTACTTTATTTTTAGTTTTAATTTTAATTTTATTTTTTTGGATAATTATCTACCTGATATACATATATCTATAACTTTGTCTAAATATTTTAGGTGTCTTTTAGTATTAAATTGAATTTTATAATAACCTTTATACGCGCATATAAAACGTGGAGAGTCATCACACTGTATTCTTATTTATGATAACTTGAATTAAGTCTACCTTCATCTATTATTAATTAGATAACTTTAACAAGTTACAATTAACAATTAACAATTAACAATTAATAATAACAATTAATAATAACAATAAAGATAAACAATGTCACAATCAATTTGTTCAATTCCAACAACTACAAAGCAATCATTACGTAAATTTCGTCTTACACCAATAAAGCAATCACAAACAACTATACCAACACAAATTTATAAAATTGATAAAGAACAATCATTACAACTTGATGAAACAATTGAATTAAAATCATTTGATGAATTAATTGATGAATTACCTGATAATTCACCTTGTTTTATATTAATGAATTATGGTTTTAGTAAATCAGATGGTCGTTATGTTAGTCCACTTGTTGGTATTTATTGGAGACCAGATACAGCAAAGGGTGAAACAAAAATGTTATATGCTGGTGCAATTGAATTATTTAAAAAGGAAGTTGGATGTAATATTTGGTTAGAATGTTCTGATGAAGATGATATTCCTGATTTAAAATTAGAAATTGAAAAATAATAATAAAAATTAAAATAAATTTTAATATAAAAACATTCTAAATATAATTTCAAAATGAACTAAATAATGTGTATATATTAATTGTATATTTAGACTAATATTAAAGGTCAAAAGATCATTACATATATATATATATATATATGTATAAAAAAGGAGAAAGCAATAAAAATATGAACTAGCATAATGAAGTAAATTATAAAAATAAAACAAATAATAATAAGAAGAATTAGCATAAAAAAATTGGTATATATATTGAACAAAGCATGAATTGAAAAAAAGAGATGATATTTAAATTTTAAAAACTTAATAATATCATAAATGTAAACGTTCACGACGTCTCATGTTATAAATTTTAATAACATTATAATAATAAATTTGTAATTTAGTTATACCAATTGCAAAATAATAAAGCCTTTTAGGACCTCTTCTCATTCTTTTTGTTTCTTTCCAAGCTTCATAATCTAAATCTATTAAATCAGATGAATTAAATGGACGTGGAATATTTTCAACAATTTTTTTAATATAAGGATTTAAATTATTAATATCAGGAATTGGAGGTGTATTAAAAGAATCTGTTACATTTTTTTGATCAAAACGTGAAGTTATTTGATCTGAATAAAATAATGCATTTAATTGTTCATGAGGTTGAAAATTTAATTCAATTGTTGAATTTGAATTATTTGAATTATTTGAATTATTATTAATTTCATTAATTGAAGAATTTAATGAATAATTATTATTTCTTAAATAAATTAATGCAGTTAATAAAATTTGAGCTTGAAGTCTTGTTATAATTAAAATGATGAAAAATGAAAAAATATTATTTTCTTGAATATTAAATAAATCATCTAATTCAGTATCTCCAGGTTCACCAACTGGTAAATGAATAATTTCATTCATATTAAAATTTAATCTTGAATCATTTGAATTTTCTTCAGTTTGATTAACATTATTATTACTATTATTATCTGGGTTTTCAGTATCTTGTTGTTCACCTTCTACTGTAGATACTGGTATTTCAATATAAAGATCTTTTTTACAAATAGGACAGGATGCTGATCTTGTTGTAAGCCATGGATCAATACAAATTTGATGAAATACATGACCACAAATTAATCCTCTAACACTATCATCATCTTCAAAAGTATCTAAACAAATTGTACATATACCCGAAGTGAAATGTTTTTCAGTATTAATGTTTCCATTTGTATTATTACTATTATTATTATTATTAATATTAGATGGATTTGAATCTGAAGTAACAATATATTCAACTTTTGAACCTGGTAGCATATCAGTAATATCAGTTTCTTCTCCAGGAATTGATCCAACCTCAATAACAGATTTATTATTATTTTTAATATTATCAATAATAAAATTATCTTTATTAGTAGATTTAATAAGTTGTAATTCGACATCATTTGATGAATTTGTAATTATATTTTCATCAACTTGAGCTGATTCTTCTTCATTAGCATTTTCAAATTGTTCTTTATAACCTAATTTACCATTTGTTAAATTTTTAATAATTTCATCTTTACCACCATTTAACCAATTTAAATAAGATTTTAAAGGGAACATTTCATTTAATTGATCTTGACTTAATAATTCAATTTTTTTAATCCTTTGACGATTTCTAAATCTAGATAAATTATTATTAATATTATTATTATTATTACCAAACATAAAATAATGAATTCCATTATAAAATACATAAGGTTGAATGATTCTTGCTGGCATATCAGTTTCAAACATATAAGAATATCTTGTATTTGATTTAAAAATTGGATCATAAACTCCATACATTGCCCTTAAAGTATATTTATAACTAAAAAATGCTAAAATTATTAATACAACAACTGCAAATGATACAATAATTGCAAAAATTGCTGTTGTACCTCTATTACCAAAAGCCGATGGGTCTTCAGACATGATCTTTAGTATCCTGTTATCCTGTTATTGTGTTATCCTGTGTAAACTGCTTTGAAAGGGTGGTAAAAGCAAAGCAAAGCAAAAGCAATCTGTGCATATATCCATTTCTAGTGCCGCTGATAAGAGTTCTCGTCAGGAGAGGAAGGCTGAAAATGAAAATGACATAAATCGAAGATAACTGATGCGTTGATTGATAATTTGAGCCACTGATGACTAAGAGAGCGCTTGACAGCGCAGCAGCACCCAATGCGGCAGGCCACGCGAGAGGGCAAACACAACACAAAACAGCACAACACAGCAGTAAAGTACAGTACAGAACAGAAACAGCACAGCACAGCACAGCACAGCACAGCTGATGGGAACAGTCCAGCACAGACAGGTGACAACCATGCCGCCAAGGGGAAAGAGCAAAGAGCTGGTGATACTCAAGTTCAAAAGACAGTCCACTACATGCATTGTCGAGGCTAATGTTAAAGACACCGTGGGAACGTTGAAACAACAGGTGATCAATATGATTAATTCCACAAACGGTGTCAAAATCAATGACAAACCGGTAAGTTTAGAAGATCAAGCTGCTTTAGCAAGTACAGGTTTGATCAACGTCGATGTTTCAGTGCCCAAAATTGGATTAAATGATAGTGATTCAGAATCTGATAACGCCAGTAACAACAATGATAATGATAATGAAACTAAATCAACTGCAACTGAATTAAATGACAATTCAAATATTAAAATTAATACTCAAGACATCATTTTTGGGAAATTTGAAAATATCAATGATATTTATAATTCTCAAATTGTTGAATTTGACGTATCTGATGATACTAAAATTAATAAACTCTCATTACAAGATTTTACTTCTTTAGCATTTAAATTAAAGTCCGAAAACTTTGCTATATTTAAACCTCAATATGAATAAATTGATGTTTTTTTTTATTTATGTATATATTGTGTACTATACTACATTAGATTTACTTTAATTTTTTATTTTTTTTTTAGAAAATAGGAAAAAAATGGTTTATTATATTATTGAATATTTATAAAAATAAGTAAATTATTGATAATAAGACAAAACCAGACTTAGTTAACTAAAGCAGAAGCAGTAGCAGATTCGAATTTCCAGGTTGGTGGTAAAACAGAAACGGTTCTGTAATATCTTGCTAATCTGTGAATTCTAGATTCAATTAAAATTAATCTGAATTTTGAATCTTTATCCTTTCTGTTTCTTTCTAAATGTTTTCTAACTGCAACAGCCTTCTTAATTAAGAAATATAAATCTTCTGGTAATTCTGGAGCTAAACCATTAGATTTTAAAATTCTCATAATTTTGTTACCAGTAATAATCTTAGCTTGGTTAACACCATGAGCATCTCTTAAAAGAACACCAATTTGAGATGGAGTCATACCCTTTCTAGCGTACTTGATGATTTGGTCAACAACTTCATCAGATGATGCCTTGAACCATGATGGAACAGATCTGGAATATGGAAGGGATGATGAGGACATACCTTTACCCTGTAAAATAAAAATAAAAAATAAAAAAATTAATAAATTAATAAAAAAGGTTAGTATTTTGCAATTTCATTATGACTTACGACTACCATAGGTTCAACACTAACAAACTGGTCTCGTTCAGCATATATTGATTTAAATACATCAAATAATATCAAAAACTATTAAAACATAAATTGGTATTCATGCAAAGAAAGAGAGAAATAATTTCGGACTAATTTATAACTATTCTTTAAATAGACAACATCACTTGTATGTATAAAGAATTAAATTTTTTTAAAAAAAATCAACAAAATTATATTCAACTTTAATTCATGAATTAACTAAATTCCAATTATGTAGTTTAGATTCAATTTATTGATAATTAAAATCTACCAAATCGAGCCATGCTTCTTCCGTATTAAACCTTCCAGCTATCATGATATTTCTTTTTAATTTCAAAATACACGTACACTGGAGTGCATTCTACCCATTTTGTATTGATGTTAATAAAATGTATCTATCTATAGCCTAAGCCTGGTTAAAGCAGAAAGTTCAAAAGAATGGTGGTATTTGTATGGAAGAAGTAGTGTAATAAGCAGTCAGAAAACTTTTCAACCTTGTGCGGTGTGTGGTGTTGGAGCAGCGAGGTTTCCAGCCAAGCAAAACACAAAGCAAACACAAAAGGGCGCAATGGAGAAAAGGGCTTGTCACGTGCGTGGGGAGAGGGTTTGAGTGCGGAGTTGTTACAGCAATGTTCTGCTTTCTGGCAAGACATGATTAATCTACATATTATACTTAATATCTTATATTTATAAGTAAACTAGATATAATATAAGGAATACATATTTCTTGAAAAGCGTGTATATATATATATATGTATATAAATGAATACAAATTGATTTGAAATCTATTTTTTTGATGCAAGTATTTGAATAGGTTAAGGGATTTGAAGTTTTTGAATTAGTTGATTGTTAGTTATTTATTTATTTACTTTAATTGTAATGATTTAAGTTAATTGGCTAAACCAATGATAAATTGAAAATTAATAGCATGCTGTTTTTCTTTGTCATTATTTTATTTTTATTTTTATTTTCTTTTTTGGAGACTGTTCGTTTGTTTGTTTTCTTTTTTTTTAATTACTTTGCTAAAGTATTATTGAAAAAAAAAATATGTTAAATATATATGTAATTATAACACATTGGTTTGAAATTTTATTTTTATTAGTTAATTAAATCGTTTGAATTGTTTTTTAGTTCTTATATCTAAGAACATTAATTGGATCATTTCTTTTTGAAGTCTAATTTTTAATTTTTAATTTTTAATTTTTTTTTCAAAGATAACTTGATTATTTAGCAAAAATAACGCATGAATATAAATATAACATTGAATAAACATTTAGAAAAGCAAACTTGGAATTAAATAAATAAATAAATATGATGTATTGACAAATACCCACCCAACAAAACATTAAAAAAAATACATGTGAGAAAAAAATAAGCTCTAAAATGAATATAAACATGGAAAAATAGATCAAAAAAATTGGATATGGAAAATAAAGGTTGAAAACATAAGTATATATAATTGAAAATTAAAATTGAAGAAAAAAAAAGACATTGGTGAAATTAATATTTGACATTATTAATAAAATCAATATAAAATTGAATGAATTGAAAGAAAAATTTTAAGAATCAAATGTTACTTCATTTTTGAACAGTCCATCCATCTTCTTCTAATGATAATTCACTTGTAGCTTTAGTAATTGCATCAGTTGCAGAAGAAGTTTTTGAAGTTTCCTTTGTTTTTTTATCATCTTCATCATCATTATCATCTTCTTCATCATCATTTTGTAAAACGCTAAACATTGATTTTTTTGGACCATCAACGGCAGTTTCTTTCTTTTCAATATTTGTTGTAGATTTTGATTGAGTAGATTGTTGCTCTTTTTTAAGCATTGAACCTCTTGATCCCCATTCAAGGTTATCAGATTTTGGCTTAAAAGTTTTTCTTGGAGTCTCCTTTTGAATTAAAGAACCTCTTGCTCCACCCCAATCAAAAGAATCTTCTCTTAGTTCTCTTGGTTCCCTTGGTTCTCTTGGTTCTCTTGGTTCTCTTGGTTTGAATGATCTTTCTCTTTCTTGTACTTCAGGTTGAGTTTTAGAACCTCTTCCGGCACTCCAATCGAAATTATCTTCTCTTGGTTCTCTTGGCTCTCTTCTTTCCCTTGGTGGCCCTCTAAAAGATCTTTCTCCTTCATGAATTTCAGGTTGTATTTGAGAACCTCTTGAAGCACCCCAATCGAAATTATCTTCTCTTGGTCTTCTTTCTCTTGGTGGACCACCTCTATGGAAACCATTTTCATGATCTCTTGCAGGTGGAGCTCTACCAGATCTAACATCATCCCAATCAATGTTAACTTCTTGTCTTCTCTCTCTTGGTTCTCTTGAATCTCTTTGAGATCTTGAACCTCTTGCACCAGACCAATCAGCTTCATCATCAAAACGACTACCACCACCATTTCTTGAACTTCTATTGAAACCATTACCATCATTTCTTCTTTGATTTTTAGATGGTTTGGCAACAGAGACATAAACAGGTTTATTATGAATTGGTTGATCATTTAAATTTAAAGCCTCAATTAGTAAATTTTTTTCAAAAAATGTAATAAAAGCGAAATTTTTAAGATTACCATCCATATCTTTTGGACAATAAAAATCTTCAATCATTGAATCAGGATTTGATAATTTTAAACCATCAATAAAAAAATTTTTTAATTCAATTTCAGTTGTACCATCAGGGAATGATGCAATTCTTGCAGTATAAGGTGGTTGATCTGGTATAATTGGTTCATTTGATGGTAATTCAAATCCAATATCAACAGTTGAGGTAGTATTTTGTAATATTGATGGATCAAATTCATCAGCCCATGAATCTGTTGCTGAACCAAATGCATCATCAGCTAAAAATGATGATAAATCCATCTTAACATTTTTCTTTGGAGCCATTTTGAGTATATGTATGTAATTTGACTGTTTAACTTTTTACTTGTTCTATTGATGTTTTTGTCTTGTTTAAGTCAAGTTGCTTTCAAGGCTTGTGTGGGTGTAAGATGCAAATGAACAAGAGAAAGCAGAGCAGTCAGAGCAACGTACAGCACAGCACAGCACAGCAAACGGTGGTGGTGCAGTTGTGTGAAATTTCAGTCCATTAAAATTTTTCCACTGCACTGGAAACTGGAAATCGTTGGGACTGGAAATGAAATGAAATAAATGAAATGAAATAAAATGAAATAAAAGAGAAAATTGGAAATTGGAAAAGCGTGTGTGGCGCATGGACCGGCGTGTGTGTGGCTGGTGTGCGGTGTCACGTGCTGGGTGGGCTGGGCACTTTCCATTTCTGCTTTCTGTTTGCTATTTGCTATTTGCTACTTTGTGATAAGAAACAATGAATGACACAAACTGACAACGATCAAACTGGCACTGGCTGGTTTGGACACCCCTCCGACTGGCATTCACCCATGGACGACAACATCACACCCAATAACAACAACATCAACGACAACAATTGCATCAATTAAAACAATCGTTTATCTTAACACGAGATAGATACCAGATACCAGACACCAGACACAATGCAGTACTCTAAATACTGCGTCTTGTCAATAATCATATACTATTTGCTACACAAACTACTGCAGCTGCTCATTTATTTCATATTCGGAATCAGTTATAGCTTTTTTAACCCTTTCACACTTACACTACACAATCTTGAATATAAATCCTCCAATCCTGATAATACTAATATTAGTATTAATATTGAAACTATTAAATTACATTTATCTTTATTCAAAAAATCAAATTACTATGCAGAATTATCAATCTCTAATGTTATTTTAAATTTAAAAGGATTAAATGAAAATTTATTTGATTTATCATCCGAGGAAAATGCTTCTAATTCAAATAATTCAAAATCTTCAAATTGTTTGGATTCAAAATTTATTAAATCATTAAATAATCAAAATTATGATCCTAATGCACCTGTTATTATATATCCAAATAATAATAATAAATTGAAAAGATTAATTAAATTTTTTATTAAATCAATGCCACATCTCTCATTTATTATTAATCAATCAAAAATTTTAATAACTTCAGAATTATCAATTAATTGTAAAAAAATTATTGGTAAAACGGATATAAATAAATCAATAACTAAAAATTCTTTTTTAAAAAAATTAAAAAATTCAAATCATATTTGGATTTCTTCTTTACAATTATATAATTGTAATTTAATTAATATTAAATCAAATCAATCTTTATCAAATTTTTTTACAAGATGTGAAACTTCAATTACTTTTCAATTAGATATTAATTCTGGTATTGCATCTTCTTTACAACCTGTTTTAAGAATTTTAGAAATGGATATTTCAATTATTTATTTATTAAAATTAATTAAATCAATTAATCCAAATTTTCAATTTAATAATAATAAAAATAATTCAAATTCTCAAAATGATATTAAAATTAAAAAAATTCATAAATATAAACTTTACATTTATGGTTTCGTTTTTAGATTATTAAAAAATGCAAGTATTTCCCTTCAATCTTTAAATATATCTGATATTCCATTAACAAATTTAAATAATTTAAATAATTATTTAAATAATTCTAAATATTTAGATGATGATGAAATTTATCTTGAAAATTTCATATTTCTTACAACTAAAATTGCTTCATTTTCATTAGATATTGGACCTGTTAATCCGAATCAAGTTGGTTATAGTTTAAAATTTGTTGAAGGTTCATTACCATTACAATGGATTTATAATTTATCAAATTTAAAATTTACTTTAAATTATTCAAAAATTAAAAATTATAATGGTAAAATTAAAGATTTTGATGTTTTATTTATACCAAATTTATTATTTACAATGGAATCAACAATGATGATTAATCTTTTAAGAGTTGTTTTTAATAATTATATTCAAGATAATTTTACAAAAAAGCAAACTATTACAACAATTCAAATGACAGTTGCAAATCCTTCACTTGATATTAGTGCTGAACAACTTAGTATTTTAATGAAAATATTTAAAGAAAAAGATATTAAAGATAATAATAATAAACAACAAAAGCAACAACAACAACAACAAGAAATTAGTGATACTTTAAAAGAAGAATATAAAAACAGAAAATTGGATTATAAAAATATAATTTTAAATACTTCTCCAAAATTTCAAATTAAAATATTTTTAGAAAAACCATTAGCTATTATTAAATCTGAAAATGAAATTATTGAAAATAAAGATATTCATTTATCAACTTTTCAACCATCTATGATAAGTTTACAATTCGATATTACAACTGTTAAAAATATTATGAATTTTGCATTTCGCTGTGATATTCCTGATACTTCAATGATATATCAACGTAATAATTTAAATAAAACTGCAACTTCATATTTTTCAATTAAAGATATTCATTTAAAAATTTCTTTCCAATTTTTTAATTTTAGTAAGTTATGGATTACATTTAATATTGGTGGTTTATCAATAAATCTTACAAATTTAGAAGTTATTAATGGTTTAAGTATACTTTATAATTCATTAAAATTTTATTCATTAAAAAATAAACCAATTTTTAAGCAAAATCATCAAATTAATTCAAAATCTAAATTTTCTTTATTTGATAAATCTTTTAAAGATTTACCATCTTGGTTTTCTACAATTAATATATCATTAAAAGATATTAATATAATAATTGGTTCGAAATCTTTATTTTTCCCTGCTATAGACTTATTGGATGAAATGAATGAATATAATAATTTTCTTGATGAAAAAGTTTATTCACCATCAAGTGTTTCTTTTAAAATTAATTCAATTGAATTAAATTTAAAAAATAAATCATCATCATCATCAATTACTGAAACTGGTGATAATTCATCAACAAGTTATTCAGAAAATTCGAAAACTCCAGATGATTATTATTGGTTTATTTCAAGTAAAATTTCAAATACTCAAATTTATACTAAAATAATACATCCAGATTATGAAGTAAGTATCAATGAAAGAATTCTTAAAATTCCTCAATTTGATTCTACTTTATATTGTTTAAAAACTAAATTATTTGAATTTTCTAATATAATTAATACTATTGATATATCTCATAGTGTTTCTTCACATTTTACAATTTTTTCTGCTTTTTATTTGATGAAAACTGCAATTTTACATCATAAATTTAATTTAGAAAATGAAAATATAGTTACTAAGTCAAATACAAAATCAAATACAAATAATCCTATAATTAAAAAGAATTTATTAAATATTATTAATATTAAATGGTATTTAAAGGAAATGCAATTTAAAATGATAATGCCTCAAAATTTTCATTTAAGAATTGATTTATTTGATTTTAAAGGTTTTGCAAATAATAATGCAATTTTAATGGAAAAAAAATTAATTCGTGTTTTCATTAAAAAAGATCCAAAAGTTAATTATTTTAATAGATTTATTACATTTGATAATATTAAAACAATTTGTAAATTTCCAAATGAAAATGATAAATTAATGAAAATCTCAATTACTGATCAAAATATTAAATTTTCAATTCCATCAAATTTTATTGTACATTCATTTTTTGATGCAATTATTTTAACTTTAAAATTATCAAAAAAATTTATTAAATCATTAAAATCTGGTCCAACTTTAGGTTTAGATAAAATTTCTTCAACTGGTATTATTAATTTACCAAAAATTAAAATTAAATCAGAAACTTTAGCAATTTCAATTGATGATGATCCATTTGAAAGTGAATTAGGAATGATTTATCAACTTGGAATTTTAGAACAAAAAAATAGATTAGAGAAAGAAAAATATTTTAATCAATTTATTGATAATATTAGAAAAAATTCATTAGATTCTTTTGATACAGATGAAAAATTAAATCAATTTAATGAATTATTAGATAATATTATTTTAAATCCTGTATCATTTGATTTAAATATTGAAGATATTAAATTAAATAATATTATTAATGATTGTTCTAGAAAATTACATAAATTAAGAACAAATATTTCTAAATCTTGGATAATTTTAGTAAATGAATATAAACTTAAGAAAAAAGCAATGGTTTCTGCTAATACAAAATTTATTTCACAAAATATTATATCTTCAATTACACCTATACTCCCATTTAATTCTAAAATTATTGATTTTGATGATAATCCACCATTGATGGCATTATTATTTAATGATCTGATTATTTCAATTAAACCACCATCTTTTGATAAAGATTCTGGTGATGTTCATAAATTTTTAAATAGAATTGGTAAAGGTGTTCCTTTAGATACTAATTGGGATAAAATTATTCCATTAAATATGAATATTAAAGCTTGTGAAGTTAGAGTTCATCTTCGTGATTTCCCATTACCATTTGTTTATATTCCAAATTATAAATCTTCAAAAAATTGGTCAGATAGTTTTAATTTAAATTCAACATTAGTTATAGCAGAACCAATGCCAATTTCTGATCAACAATATTGGTATATTAATATTCCAATGTATGATTGTATACAAGAAGGAAGTTCATCAGATGTTTATTATTCATGGCAAGCTCCTAAAACTATAACAACAGTTAAAAGTTATTATGAAATTGAATGTAATATAAATTCAGATAATTCAACTTTAGTTACTTGGTCAACAAGTTATCAAGCTGTACTTAGACAATTAAATATTTGTTTTGATACATTTAGTAAAGCTACTAATGATCCAAGTCCTAAATTAGGTGTTTGGGATAAATTAAGAAATATTATGCATGGTTATTTTAAAATTAATTGGATTAATGAAAATTCAGAAGTTTGTATAAATATTTTAAATACTCAAGATCCATATCAAATTTTAGGTATTAATGCAGGTTTTTCATTAATTTTTAAAAATGATGTAAGATGGATAATTAATGATCCAGAAAGAGAATTTGAAAGAGATTATTTTATTTTTAGATCAAAAAGTGTTTTATTTGGTATACCTAATTATTTATGTCAACCATTACCTTGTTGGTGTACAAGAAAACTGATTTTCCTTCCATCTGATATTGAAGATTTATTTGTTACATCATTATTTGGTTATTATTTAAATTCTGATTTATATTTAGATGATAATAATATATATGCTGATAATATGTTAGAATTAGCATCAATTAACAAATTTAAAACACATAATATATATTTGAATGGTGATATAGAACTTAAACTTACTATGATTTTTGAAAGAAAATTAGAAGATGGAACTAAAACAATGGAATTTAAATCACATTTTGAAAATATTTTAACAAGTTCTCATTTAGTTAAAGATTCTTCAAATTTTGATTCATATAAAGGTTTTAGATCTGATTTTATTCATGCTGGTTTAGCATTATCTGCTAAAAATTCAATTTATAATATATTAAGATTAACTCCACGTTCATTGTTTCATTTTAAGAAATGGTTTAAACAATTTAGTGATGATATTGGTTTACCAATTAAAAATGGTAATTTATGGGCTGCTAAAAATGAATCTGTTGAACTTGGATCACATTTAATGACTTTTAAATTTATGTTTGATGTTGAACCATTATATATATATCATGGATATAGAGTTGATTTAATTAAACCTGATAATCATACATTAATTGGATTAAAGGCAAAAATTGATAGTTTTAAATGTGATTTACATCAAAGGAAAGAAAAGAAAATTAAACATATTGAATTTTTAAATCAAAATTATGATGTTATGAAAATGACATTTTATATTGGAAAAATTGATCTGAATGAAATTGATCTTAGAGTTATTGGTTTAAAATTTTTACAAGCAAAAGATGATGATGAACCATTACATAAATTTGAAATTTTTGATGATGATCAAGATTGGATAGATGTTGATGATTATGAAGAAGTTGATATTCCTGCATTAAGATATTCAGATATTGATGGTCAAATTCATCCATTATTATATGCAACACATTTTTGTTATTGGATGGATAAAAAGTTTGGTGAAAATGAATTTGGTAATGAAGATTCTCATAATTGTTATATCAAACCTGATGAATTTCCAAAATCAAAATTTCATCATATATTTGATACTGATAAACTTAAATTTAAATGGTATCCACATGTTAGAAATTTACTTTTTGAATATATTGCTGGTATTGAATTTAGAAATGCTTATATTTTTAGTACATCATATTCTTCAGTAAATGAAATCAAAAATAAATTAGCAGAACGTGTTGAAGAAAAAGAATCAATTTCAGAAAATACTAAATCAAGAATGTTAGGATATCAAATAAATAGTGAAGAAGAATTTAAAAAGGCTATGAGGGATATTACAGATTATTTTAAAAGTACTATTGCAGTTGATCATATGTTACTAAGATTTAGTGATGTTCAAATTCAATTAATGGCTAGCCCTGAACAAGAGCAATTAATTTTATTCCGTGTACAACATAATGAAGTTGAAATTATTAGTTTAATGGATAAAGATTGGTATAGATATGTTAGCTCTGCAAATATTGCTAAAAGATTTGGTACAATTTTCCAAAATGCTGATTTATTAATTATTTCAAAGAAAGAATATAATGAATTAGGTAAAACTAATAATCATTATGGTAGTAATAATGTTTGGCCTGCATTTTTAGATGGTGATGAACCTGAAGAATTTATTAAAAACAAAACTTTATTATCTAATGTTTTAATTTATTTAATTATGGAAAAGACATCAAATTCTTATGCAGGTGGTAAAAGAAGAAATAAATTATATGTTAATATTCCTAATTTTGAAACTAAAATTGATTCAGAATCATATATTACATTTTTTAATACAATTCAACATTTACTGGTTTATTCATCACCACAACAAAAACAATTTGCAGAAATGACAGAAGCTTTAGAACTTGCAACTGGTGATATGGATAAACAAATTTTATTAAATGATATACAAAATTCATCATATCAAATTAAACAATTAATGTCAATTTATAGATCATTATCACCACAAAGGTGTATTACTGAAGGTGAAACATATACTGATAGTTTAATAAGACAAAAATGTACAAAATTATTTTCTAATACATTAATTTTATCAAAATTAGCATTAATGTCATTTGATACTATTAGTGAAAAAGAAGATGATAATTGTTTTATGGAATGGGTTATATCAGCAGCAAATATAAATATTAAATTAATTGATAATGATCATTCATTTTTAAATTTTATAATGAAAGATTGTTTCTTTTCTAGACTTGAAATGCTTGATAAATCAACTATAAATCAAATATGTCTTAAAACTATTAAAATTTTAAATACAGATTATAATATATTATATCCTGAATTATTAATTTCTTATAAACCAGATAGTTGTTTTAAAGATAAATATCATGAACTTGATAATATGGTTAAAATTGATTGGGAACTTGGTGAAAAAGTTGGTGGTATGCATAATATTAAAAATGTTGAAATTTCATGTCATCCAATGAAAATATCTATGGAAGATACCACAGGTATTAAATTAATGAGGTTTTTATTTCCTAAAGAAGTTCAATCTGATGAAAGTCAAAGTGATGGAAGTAATAATAGTAATAGTGATGATGATAATAATTTTTATAATGAATATGATGATAGTGAAAGTAGTTATGATGATGAAAATGATAAGGATGATAAGGATGATAATGATGATAATGATGATAATGAAATTGTAGATAAAACTTATGATAACGAAAAACATTTAAAAAATCATGATTCAGAAGTGAAATCTGATATGACTAAACCAAATATTAAAATAGATAATGTTGATGAAAGTTCTGAAGAAAGAGAATTAGCACTCAAGAATGGTATTACTAATGAATATTTAAATGTCAATGATGAAGACGATAAATTAGAACAAGTAAGTTTGACAAGTAATGGAAGTACACGTACACAAAAAGGATCACAATATAGTAAAAAAGTTAATACGAAAAGTAATATTGTTTCAAAATATTCTAAAACATTAAATAAAAGGATTGTTGATGGTAAGATTCTTAATACTGCAGATGCAGTTGATAATTTATCAAAGATGGGATTTAAAGGTAAAGATAGTGTATTTGAAGAAGGTAGTAGTAAATCAATGAGTATATTAGAAATATCTGAGAGAGCTAAATTATTCTTTGCAGTTGGTAAATTTGTATTCAATGATTTTTTACTTAATGTTACATTCTCTGGTAAGGGGAAATTAAGGTTAATTAATGTTAACAATTTAACGATAGTGGTACCATCATTTGGTGTTAAAAAGAAGATTTGGACTAGTGTGGATATGATAAATGCGATTAAAAAGCATATTATTAAAACATTAATTAAACAAACAGGTCGGTTAATAAAAAATAAATTATTTATTCATAAGCGGAAGAAAAGAGTTAATAAATTAGAAAGATTATTTAAAAAGAAATGATAGAATTTATAGTATTTTATAAATATATATGTGAATATATATAAATGATTGTAATTAATTAGTTATTTAGTAAAGATCAATGACGTGAAACCATTCAGTCAAATTTAACTTGAACATGTCTTCTTTTAGCATCTTGTTGTTGTTCTGGAGATAAAGAATTTGGATTGATTTTACGTTTCTTTTCTTTCTTTGAATCCGAATAATCCATATTTGATAAAGCTAATTTTGAAGAATCAAATCCGGGTATACCATTTGGACCAGTTTTTTCTAAATTTAAAACTTTATTTAAATAATCAATATTAAATGGTTCAATTTTCGGTTTAGTTAAATCTGGATTTTCAGGCATTAAAGCTAATTGAACAAAATTTTTATTATCAGTTGGTATATTATGTTTTCCTGGTAAATCTGAAATATGAGATTTATAAGATTTCCTTAATTTTACACCTTTTGAACCATCTAAATTAACCCTTGTTAAAGATTGAGCTAAAGATTGAATATTGTAAAGTCGTATTACATCATCACGTAATGTTGGTTGTACTGAAGGAATTTCTTCATTTGTGTCTATGAAATAGTAATTATCTAAACCAGGTGTTTTCTGTAATGGCATGTTATGATGTTTTATTGATTGTAAAAGTCCAGAACAAGGTAGAAGATGGGGTTATAACTGGTTATTATCTGAAGTCATACAGTATGTTGTAAATAGATAGACCAACAACCAGCCAGCCAACATAAAATAAAATAAATGAGAAAATCAAAATTTCCAAAATCTGTGGTCACGTGCTCCGCAGGGCTTGGCAAGCAGTCACGTGCGTGGGCCGAGGGTTTTGCGTGTTTGTCTCCACCCTCACTCTCCGCCGCGTGTGCGGTGTGCGGTGTGACTGCGAAAGAAGAAAAGAAAAGAAAAAAATGAAGAAAGAGAGTGCTGCTGCTGTGCTGCTATGCTGTGCTGTGCTGTGCTGCGCTAGCCCCAGTCTCACATTCTCTCTGCTGCGTAGAGTGTCTGTCTATAGTGATTTTTCACACTCTGTGATAGATACGGTCTTGATTTGGGTTTATTGTTATAAGATACTTCCTAGTATAAAATTTACTTTCAAAAGACAACTAAACAGACATCAAAAGTAAGTGGAACACTAGACACACCAACAGACATCCCACTGCACAGTTGGAAAATGAAAAGGAATACGATAAACTAGAGATTGAAACATAAGATTATAAACTTAATTCATTATTTGATTATCAAAAGAGTAGTATACACTGTAAGTGAACTTAATATGAAACTATATTGAACGATAATATATATAACCACCTCCACCACATGTGATATTGAAACTTGAAGAAAAAATTGGAAAAGCAAACAATTATTAAATTAAATATTTTAACTGGGAAGAGATTCTAAATCAATATAAAAGCTATTAATACAAAAGTATCAAAGATATTAAATAAACCATTATATGTTTAAATGATATTATTGAAACAAATATCTGAATAAGGCAAACTACATTCACGAAACCATGAATATATTATTATATCATTTACAAAAAAAATACCTCCACAATTTGAAAAAAAAATTATCTCCTGAAATATATCGTGTATTCCATTTTCTTAGGTTACTCCTACTCATATTCTTTAAACATTCATACTAACATTAAATATTTGTTATATTTCATATAACGTTTTCATCCTATTAATCATATTATTACAGATGGCTCCACAATTGAACGCTAAGATTGTCAAGAAGCACACTAAGAAGTTCAAGAGACATCATTCTGACAGATACCACAGAGTTGGTGAAAGCTGGAGACTTCAAAAGGGTATTGATTCTTGTGTTAGAAGAAGATTCAGAGGTACCATTTCTGCTCCAAAGATTGGTTACGGTTCTAACAAGAAGACTAAGTTCTTAAGACCAGATGGTAAGAAAGCTTTTGTTGTCTCTAACTTAAAAGACTTAGAAGTTTTATTATTACACACTGAAACCTACGCTGCTGAAATTGCTCACAATGTTTCTGCTAAGAACAGAGTTGAACTTCTTGCTAGAGCAAAGGCTATTGGTGTTAAGGTCACCAACCCAAAGGGTAGAGTTACTCTTCAAGCTTAATTTTGTTAATGTTCCTTTAGTATATTTATATAAAGAATTTTAATTTAAACCAATAAAACATAATAAACCTATTTTCTATCGATCCATTTAGTAAAACATTTGTTTGAAAAACCAAAAACCCTATATATAAATACTTGCAAGTTAAGCTAAGCTAATTAATTGTAAGCCCATACTATAACGCGCATCAATCGTGCAGCATGTGTTTATACGAAAAGGGTATACCCTTCAGATGATAATAACTGACACTATTTCTTTACTTTCAATAAACAAATAATAGCATTCATCATCATACCCAGTTATCAATCATCATAATGAGTTATAACAATCAATTCATAATTGGTGATGATGAGAATGATGATTCTATTGACCTTTTAGGTGATGATATACCATATTCAAATTCAACAGTTAAAAATTCATATAAAAATACAAATTCAAATAAAATAAATAATGAATCAAACATAAATTCAAATGATACTATGTCTGTATTAGATCCATTTTCAGATAAAAATCATATTGATCAATTTGATGATGTCTTTGATTCTTCTACGAATTACAAAAAACTGGATAATCCATTTGATAATTCAAATGAACTTCAAAGTGATACACGTCTGAATAATGATAATAATAATAATAAACTAAATATGAGCAATAATAATGTAAGTGACTTATTCTCTGATATAGATGATACTATTATCAATGATAGAGATGCAGCAATTGGTAGTAATGATGCTGGATTACCTTACTATAATCCAAGTTTGAATGATTTAACTATACCTAATAATCAAAATAAATCAGGTTTAAAGGAAATTTATAAAAATATGAAAGATAAATTCGGTTTAACAAATTATAATAATGTTACATTAAAATCAAGAGAAAATGCAAATTCATATGATGATTTAAATCATGATAATAGGCAACTAACACCGCCGCCACCAGTTGATGAACCAAAATCAGATTTTAATTTTTTCGATATAAGGAAATATTTTGGTAAAAATAATAATGATGATGATAAAGGCCCAAGAATTATTTATATTAATAATTCACATGAAAATTCTAAAGCAGGATTTTCTTCAAATCATATTAGTACAACAAAATATAATGCTGTTACTTTCTTACCAAAATTTTTATTTGAACAATTTTCAAAATATGCTAATTTATTCTTTTTATTCACATCTTGTATACAACAAGTTCCAGGTGTTACACCGACAAATAGATATACAACTATTGGTACTTTATTGGTTGTTTTACTTGTCTCAGCAGTAAAGGAAATGTCTGAAGATATAAAAAGAAATTCTTCTGATAATGAATTAAATAAATCTAAAGTTTTAATTTTAGATAATTCAACTGGTGAATATCATGAACGTAAATGGATTAATGTTAAAGTTGGTGATATTGTTAAAATTAATAATGGAGAGTCATTACCAGCAGATTTAATTTTATTAAGTTCTTCTGAACCTGATGGTTTATGTTATATTGAAACTGCTAATTTAGATGGTGAAACAAATTTAAAAATTAAACAACCAAGAAAAGAAACTGTTCATTTAATTGATCCTCAAAGTTTAGTTAATATAAAAGGTAAAATTATGAGTGAAAGGCCCAATAGTAGTTTATATACTTATGAAGGTACAATGGAATTAAATAATAATGAATTTGCATTAAGTCCTGATCAATTAATTTTAAGAGGTGCAAGTTTAAGAAATACAATGTGGATTCAAGGTATTGTTATATTTACAGGTCATCAAACTAAATTAATGAGAAATGCAACTGCAACTCCAATTAAAAAAACAGATGTTGAAAGAATTATTAATTTACAAATTATTGCATTATTTGGTATACTTGTATTTTTAGCAATTGTTTCTTCATTAGGTAATGTAATGAATTTGAAAATTAATAAAAAAGATTTATCATATCTTTATATGGAAGGTACAAATAAATTAGGTTTATTCTTTTTAGATATTTTAACTTATTGGATTTTATATTCAAATTTAGTTCCAATTTCTCTTTTTGTTACTGTTGAAATTATTAAATATTATCAAGCATATTTAATTGCATCTGATCTTGATATGTATTGTGAAGAAAATGATACTCCAACCGTTGTAAGAACTTCATCTTTAGTTGAAGAATTAGGTCAAATTAAATATGTTTTTAGTGATAAAACAGGTACTTTAACTAGAAATATTATGGAATTTAAAACTTGTTCAATTGGTGGTCGTTGTTATATTGAAAAAATCCCTGAAGATAAAGAAGTTACTATTCAAGATGGTATTGAAATGGGTTATTTTACATTTGATCAATTGAAAAAAGATTTATTAGATAGTAAAAATAGTAATGTTATTGATAGTTTTTTAACATTATTATCAACTTGTCATACAGTTATTCCAGAAATTGAAGAAGATGGTACAATTAAATATCAAGCTGCATCACCTGATGAGGGTGCTTTAGTTGAAGGTGCTGCAATGTTAAATTATAAATTTCATACTAGAAAACCATCATCAATTATTGTTTCAGCTAATGGTAAAGATTTAACTTATGAATTACTAAATATTTGTGAATTTAATTCAACTAGAAAGAGAATGAGTACTTTATTTAGATGTCCTGATGGTAAAATTAGATTATATGTTAAAGGTGCAGATTCTGTTATTTTTGAAAGATTATCTTCAGATAATGAATTCGTTGATGCAACAACTAAACATTTAGAAGAATTTGCTGTTGAAGGTTTAAGAACTTTGTGTATTGCAACTAGAATTATTTCTCAAGAAGAATATGAAAATTGGTCTAAAGTTTACCAACAAGCATCAGTGAGTTTAGAAAATAGAGCTGAAGAATTAGATAAAGCAGCTGAATTAATTGAAAAAGATTTGTTCTTATTAGGTGCAACTGCAATTGAAGATAAATTACAAGATGGTGTTCCTGAAACAATTTCTGTTTTACAAGATGCAGGTATTAATGTTTGGGTTTTAACTGGTGATAGACAAGAAACTGCTATTAATGTGGGTATGAGTTGTAAATTATTAAGTGAAGATATGAATTTACTAATTATTAATGAAGATAGCAAAGATGATACTTGTGAAAATATGATTGAAAAATTAACTGTTTTACATGGTGAAGAGATTTCTCAAGAAGATAAAGATAGTTTGGCTTTAGTAATTGATGGTAAATCATTAGGTTTTGCATTGGAATCTGATTTAGAAGATATGTTTTTAGATATTGGTACTATGTGTAAGGCTGTTATTTGTTGTAGAGTATCACCTTTACAAAAGGCACTTGTTGTTAAATTAGTTAAAAGAAAGAAGAAAGCTCTGCTATTAGCTATTGGTGATGGTGCAAATGATGTCTCTATGATTCAAGCTGCTCATGTTGGTGTTGGTATCAGTGGTATGGAAGGTGCACAAGCATCACGTAGTGCTGATTTTGCTATTGGTCAATTTAAATATTTGAAAAAACTTTTACTTGTTCATGGTTCTTGGTCTTATCAAAGAATTTCTCTTGCTATTTTGTATTCATTTTACAAAAATATTACATTATATATGTGTCAATTCTGGTATGTTTTTAGTAGTGGTTTTAGTGGTCAATCAATTGTTGAATCTTGGTCATTAACTTTATACAATGTTTTATTCGTTGTTTTACCACCTTTTGTTATAGGTATTTTTGATCAATATTTAACAATCAATATGTTATATCAATATCCTCAATTGTATAAGATTGGTCAAGAAGGTCATTTCTTTAATGTTGAAATTTTTTGGTCTTGGGCCGTTAATGGTTTTTATCATAGTGCAATTATTTATGTGTCTGTTATTAACATCTATAAATATGGTAATCAATTTTTAGATGGTGAAATTGGTGGTTTATGGGTTGTTGGTATTGCTATATATACTGTTTGTTTATTAACTTCATTAGGTAAAGCTGCTTTGATTTCTTCACAATGGACCAAATTTACAATTCTGGCAATCCCTGGTTCTTTTGCATTATGGTTTGTTGCATTCCCATTATATGCAGTTATTGCACCAAAGGTCAATGTTTCTAAAGAATATTATGGTATAATGCCATTTGTATATGGATCTGGTGTATTTTGGTTAACTATTATTGTTGTTCCAACATTATGTTTGATGAGAGATTTCCTATATAAATTTTACAAAAGACAATGGAATCCCGAATTTTACCATATTGTTCAAAAAATTCAAAAGAATCAAGTTCAAACTCATAGACCTAAATTTTCATCATTTCAAAGAACTATTAGAAAAGTTAGACAAGTTCATCGTATGAGAAGGCAAAGAGGTTTTGCATTTTCACAAGTTGAAGGTCAAGAAAATATTGTTAGAAAGTACGATACTACTAAAAGAAGAGGGGTTTATGGTGAATTAGAATAATAATTTTAATTTCCAGCATCTCTATAAATTTGTTGCATATATATTCTATTTATATATGTGAGAACATTAATTTGACCATATATTTAAATGTAAAATTATATATAAAAATAAAAATCATCTAATTCATTTATGGTTGAATTTTGTTTGCTTTATCGCTTGCAATTTTTAATTCTTCACAATCATCAATTAATGTTCGGTAACTTAATTCTTTATCAGGAAATTTATTATTTTTATAGGTGGGTATTTGGTAACCATAGTTTTCAATTTTCATATTAATCTCACTAATTAAACAGTTTATTAAATTTATCTGTTCTTGTAATACACCATCATTAAATTTTCCTGTATATAAGTCCAATTTATTATCTATTAGTTGATGGCATAAAAATGTAAGAGAATCATAGTTAAATAGATGGCATAAAAGTGTTTGATTGTTTTTACGCAATTGATGGATATAAAGTAAATAATTACAAACAAATGATTCAATATTAAAAGTTTGATAGCTTTGATAAATTTTAAGTAATCTTGGGAATATCTTACTCTTATATTTTATAATTATCATATCTGTATCTTCAATTCCTTTATTTGTCATCAGTGAAACAAAAATAAACTCTGATAATAAATATTGAAATTCTTTAATATCAACTAATAAATTTAAGTTCATTGTAACCTGAATTAATTTATATGCTTTTATATATGATTTTGAAATTAACAATGTGAATGATAAATTATGAAAATAAGAAAATAGACTATCAAGAATATAATCTTTATCCTGCATAGAATCAAAATCTTGTATATTGTATTCAGTTATGAGGTCTAAAATTTTATCATACATTTTATGATCAAATGTTTGTTTTATAACATGTACTTGAAAAAAATATAATGTGTTTTTATTTGATATTAATTTTTTAAATCGGAAAAAAGACTCAACTAGTACTGAAGTTTCTAATTCATTACAATTTTTCAAATATTTAATTAATACTTCATTAAATAATTCAATTAACATTTTATTATTGTAAATTAAATTAAAATTCATATCATGTAAAAATGTCAAACATAAACTTGTAAAAACTCCTTTCACTTCAGCAGATGTAAATTCGATATTATTACTTTTTGAATATTCACTTAATATGAATAGTAATAAAATAGCTTTATTTTCTAGGGTTATATCATTCGGTACTAATCTGTCAATCAGAGTCTTAATGTAGTTTATATCAGTGGTTGCTTTATCTTTATCTGCAACTTTCAAAGCTAAATTTATCGTATTCTTTATAGTATAGCTATGATAATCAATATTATTCACCACATTATCATCAATATGTATCTTACTATCCATTGTTTTTGTATTCAATTAATAACTGTTGTTTGTATATTAAAAAGAGTTATTTTAAATGTAGTGATCATAAACTTAACTTAATATAATATCAGGGCATGATTTGAATTCTAAAAACATGAAGAGGCGTCAACTTTTTTTTTTGGAAACGCTCAATTAGGAAATATTTGGGATTGAATTTAAAGATTAATATTTTCTATTTTCTTTTCCTTTGTCGTTTGTTGTTTAATATTCTAAGTATAATTCAATTACATATATATTATAAAGTATAATGTAAAGTTATGTTTTTATTTATATGTATATATTTTTTTGTGTATATAAAAGTTCTCTATCAAGATATGACTCTAGGGTAGTAGAAATGTTGAATGAAAAAATATTTATTATAATTCATCCTTTTCTGGGGCAGCTACTTGTTCATTAGCAATTTTAATTGGTTGTTGTTGATCAACTTGATGAAATTGACCAGGTTCACCAACTAAATTAGCTTGTTGAGCAGCTTCTTGTGGTTTAAGAGCGGAATCAAACTTCATACCATTATAATTAGTATCAGCATTAGCTGGGATATTATTTTGTGCAGAACCATATGGGAAATTGTTACAATCATAATCCCAAGTTGAGAACCATTTAGTTGCTTCACATTTTTCGATTGTCCAATCAGAACCATCTGTTAATGGTAATCTTTGATAATAACAGAATAATGAAGCTGTAAACATTAAACCAAAAATGAAATAAACTATTACTTTCTTCTTTTTGAAAATTGAAGTAATTAATTGGAATAAATGACCTAAAGCTAAAACTGCAAAATATAATGCAGGGAAATAATGATGAATGAAAAGTTGTCTTTCCATTAAAAAGAATGGGAATAAATGTAAGAACCAACCTAATAAGAAAATAACAGTATTATAATTGAAAGTAAAAGTATTTTCATCAATACTTAAAGTAAAACCTAATTGATATTTAAATAATAAAATAGCTAAATAAATACCATAACCAATAAACATGAAAGATGCAGGCCACCAAACAATTGGATTACCTAAAAGATAAATTTGATGTGGTGATAAAGCCCAATAAGAAATACCTCTTTTTAAAAGAATCCAATCTAATGGTCTTGATTCAAATACATGAGATGCTGTTAAACCATTATTAATATGCCACATTTTTTTATGTAATTCAATAAATTTTTGAATAAAAGTCATTTGTTTATAACCATTCTTTTCAGCATCTAATGGTAAATAAATATTAACATTATCTTCAATATACCATAAACTTAAAGGTTTAATACCTTGACTTGCACAAGTAACTTCTTGTTGTTCAAAACCCCATTTTGGTAATTTAGTTTCATGAGACCATAAATAACAACCAGTCATTGCATGTCTTAATCTGAAAACTGTATCAATTGCTTTAAGTCTTTCTTGAGATTCACCTTTAATTGAATGATCTTTAACAATTTCAACAATGAAATCATCATTTGGATCACCTTCAAAACCTTCAAATCCATAACAAGAAGCTTCATTTTGCCAATCCATTTCAGAAACTGAAGGTCTAACATCATGAGAATGTAATCTTCTACCTGTAATCATATGTTTTAATCTAATTTTAGTACCATCAGTAATTGGTACAAATTCAAAAGGTTCAGAACTAACATTATATAATTCAATAATCCATCTATTATTTTCATCTAAATGAGGATAAAGAGTAACTTGTTGTTGACCTGAACCACCTTCATATAAATGATCATGAGAATGTAAATAACCTCCATTAGTATTAAAATGTTTTAAAGTAACAATTGAACTAACACCAACATCTGCACTAGTTGATCTTGGAACGGTACTATCATCAAAATCAATTCTAAAAGCAGAACTCATAAAAGCAGCACCATCACCTTCATGAGTTAAAACTAATAAATGAATATAAAAACTTGTAATATAAATAATTGCAGGTATTAATAATAAAATAATACCTCTAAAAGCAGTATGTTTAAATAAAGTTGGAATTGAAACATTTAAATCACCTAATAAGAACCAAAGACGAATTAAATTTGTTAAACCTAACCAAGCAAAAGTGAAAAGACCAACCCATTTTGAAGAAACTGAAAAACCTAAGAAAACACCACATAAACATAAATATTTAAACCAATTAATTGTAAATGGTTTACAAATTTCAGTACGAGTATAAAAATATGCTGTACCTGCAATGAAAAAGATTAATGGAGAATCTAATAAAATATATCTTGAAATTGTTACTAAACCATTTTCAATAATTAATAATGAAGAAGTGAAAAATGAAACAGTTTGAGAACAACCAGTTGATCTTAAAGTGAAATAAGAGAATAAAACTGTACCAATACCCATAAAAGCACTTAATTGTCTCATTAAGATATAAGGAACATTTGGTGGGAATACATCACCTATACTTTCAAAATTGAAATCACCTTTAAAACCACCTAAAGTACCAATTGCGGCAAATAAAAGTTTTGCTAAAGGTGGATGAACATCCATAAAGAATGCACCTTTAATATATTTTTTAGCAAAACCACCAAAATGAACTTCATCAAATACAACACTATTTGGATTATATAAATTTGAAGCTCTAACAATTAAAGCAAATATAACTAATAAAGCAACTAAAATTCTTTCTTTTAATGAATGTAAAACTCTATTATTAGATATTTCATCGGATAAATCAGATTTTGGATATTGTCTCATTAATCCTGGTTCTAATATAAATTCTGTTGTTTTCTCTTCAGGAGATTCAATGATTGGCGCTTTTGAAGCCTTTGAAGACTTTGCAGCTCTTTTAGGTGCCATCTTTGTATGATTTAGAAGTTTTCAGAAAGGAGAAGAAAAAGGGGAGTAAAAGAGAGAACACTAAATAATCAATAAAATATATTATAACAAATAAAATAAAATAAATAACAAACAAAAAAAAACAACAAAGGCCAGGGCCATATATCAAATCACAAAGATTTTCATGACATGAGAGCTGAGTGTTTTCTATTGTAACACTTGTTGCTGTAGTTGTTGTAGTTGCAGCAGCAACGCGGTTGACTGCAAGAAAGAAGAAAGAAGTGACACGTATCCTCTGAAAACGGAAAATGTGAAGAGCAAAAAATGTGGAAAAAGCTGGCGCCGATCGACGCGGTCACGTGACGCTGCGGCAAATGTTGCATTTTCAACATGTTACGTTGAGGTAGCAGATAATAGATAATAATACTTACTTATACAACTACAAAACTACTATTTTCTATGCTTCTTTAACACATCTACCTTCTTTTTACCTCCATTGCCACGTTTCTTCCCCTGTTGACGCTTTTTATTCTTTGCAAATGGAATAAATCCAAGCTTTTTCGCATCTTGTCTAGCCCCAGGTGGTAAAAGATAATCTGGAATTCTCTTCAAATTAACATCAGATCTAATTTTTGAAAGTGCTTTATCATGTCTTAAAGTTTCAAGGTCTTGTGGATTTTCTTCAAAATGTCTCTTTAATTTCTCACTTGTCATTAATTCCATTTTAATTTCTTTTAATCTAGCTTCCCTAATTGCAGTTTGTGTAATTGATCTAAATGAATCATCCATTCTATATCTAAAATTATCTAATTGCTTTTTATCAAATTGATATGGTTCAAGTTGAAATCCTAATTTTTTTTGTGTTCTTTCAATTTTATTTAAAATCTTTTCATCTTTTCTTGCACTTGGTAATGATGATTGTTTATGTTTACCCCATTCATTCTTTATTGTAACAAATGATAATGACATACCATTCTTACCACCTCTAGCTGTTCTACCAACTCTATGAATATATGCTTTTGATGATGTTGGTAAATCAAAATTTATAACACATGCAACATTTTTAAAATCAACACCTCTAGAAACACTATATTCTTTTGCATCTTCAAATTTTTTCTTATTCTTACCATTATTATTATTGTTCTGTTTTTGTTGTTTTTTAGTTTCATCATTTTCTTCTTCTTCTATTTTTTCTTCTCCCTCTAACTCCCCAATTTTTTCTTCTTCTTCTTCTTCCTCTTCTTCATCATATTCATTGGATTCATCAGTAGCAATTAATAAATTATAAACATTTTTATTAAATTCTTCTAAAATATGTAATCTTGAATTAATTGGTAATTCTGAATTTAAAATACATGATCTAATACCAAAATTTTGTAAAAATAATTTTAATTTATAACCTCTATCTAAATTATTAACAAATATTAATATTTTACCTTTAATTAAATTTAATTTTAAAATAACATAAATTAATAAAAATTTATCATATTCATTGGTTTTAATATAATATTGTAATAATCTCTTATTTTGATTATCTAAATCTTGTAATTTTAAAATTGCAGGTTTATTACAAAATTTAAATTTAAATTTATTAATATCTTCATTTAATGTTGCACTCATCATAAAAACTTGCATATGTTGTTTTAAATTTAAATAATTACTTAATTTTTCTAAATCTTCATCATATCCATAACTTAAAATTAAATCAACTTCATCAATAACTAAATATTTAAGCTCCATTAAACTAATATTTGAATTTAATTCTAAAATTGATAATAATTTTGATGGTGTTGAAACAATTATTTCAGGATTTTCATTTAAAACTGTTGTTAATAATTTATCATTAATTATATCATTAACATTAACAATCTTAATAAATTTTCCACAATAAATTGTTAAATCTTTTAAAAATGTACTTACTTGTTTTGCAAGTTCTTTAGTTGGGACTAATATAACAGTTTCAATTTTATTATTATTATCATTCTTGCTATTTGATGATTCTTTTCCAACTAAAATACTTTGAATAATTGGAATACAATATGCTGCAGTTTTACCTGATCCAGTAGATGCTTTTGCAATAATATCTTTCTTTTCTTGTAATGATAATTTAATTGATTGTGATTGAATTAATGTTGGATGTTCAAAACCAAGTTTATTAATTGCTTGAATTAATCTTGGATCTAAATTAAAATTATCAAATGTGATACTATCATCAACATAATCTTTAGAAACTGCAACATTAGAATCTGACATATTTGTTTTTATAATTGTAATATAATAATGTTCTTTTTGTTGTTTGTTCGTATTTATATATTATTTCTTTCTTAACACAAGAGTAAATGAATTAAATTATTTTTATCTGGAAAAAAATTCTGCAAAAAAAAAAAAAAAATCCGCTAAGAAAATGAAAAATTCAAAAAAATCAAAAATCAAAAAAAATGAAAAATTCAAAAAATTAAAATTTAAATTTTCTCAATTTATTATTATTATAATTGTAAATTTATAAACAAACACTTTACAAAACGTTATTCAAAATCTATATACATGATAGATAGGTCTGTTCTAATCTAATCCTTTTCAGAATCTTCCTTTAATGTAACAATTCTATTAAAGATTAAATTTTCAGATGTACTATCAGAATCTAAACAGAAATAACCAACTCTTAAAGCTTGAAATCTAACAGTTTCAACACCACCTTCTTCTTTAATTGAAAATTGTTCATCAGTAAATGGCATATTTAATGGAGATTTATTTTGAATATCTAAAAATGATGGTTCAATCATAGCACCTTTAATAACTTCTTCAGAATCTTCATTAATATCTGCAAGGAAACCATCAGGATGTGATGATGGATTTTCAGATTTAAATAATTGATTATAAATACGAACTTCAGAAATTTTAACCGGAGATTTATATTTAATAGATTCTGGAACCCATTGAATAAAAGCTTTTGGCTTTTTATGAATTGATTTATCATTTAAATATTCTGCATGAATTAATATTGGTTTTTTATTATCATCATATTCAACAGATTTAACTTTAATATTAAATGGTACACGCATTAAACCAACAGGTTGATCAGGTGCTAATCTAAAATAACCTTTTGAAGTTTCATCTCTATAATCAGATTGATCAATATAAATAATTTTTGTTAATGGAATTTTTCTTGAACCAAATTCTTCATTACCTGGTTTATATGGAATTTCAATTAATTCTTCAAAATTATCATCTAAATTATCTAAAATAATTTTTAATGGATTTTCAATCATCATTAATCTTGGAGTTGTAATATCTAAATATTGTCTAACAGAACTTTCAAATCTAGTAACTTGAATATTAGTTGTTGAAGTTGTAACACCTAATGTATTAATAAAACTTAAAATTGCACCTGGTGGAATACCTCTTCTTCTTAAAGATTCTAATGTATATAATCTTGGATCATTCCAACCTCTAACATAATTTTCTTTAACTAATTTTGCAATTTTCCTTTTTGACATAATTGTACCTGTAATATTTAATCTACCATATTCACGTTGAGCTGGTCTATAAACATGTAAAACATCACATAACCATTCATAACTTTCTCTACTTAAATAAAATTCAGTTGTACAAAGTGAATGAGTTATATTTTCAAATGAATCTACTAAACAATGAGTAAAATCATAAGTTGGATAAATTTTCCATTTATCACCAGTTCTAGCATGTGAAGCATTTAAAACTCTATAAGCAACTAAATCCCACATTTGAGGTGATGGTGAATCAATATCTTGTTTCATTCTTAAAGTTGCTTCACCAGGTTTATAAAATCCATCTCTCATTTTTCTAAATTCAATTAAATTTTCTTCAATACTTCTACTTCTCCAAGGTGATGGAAATCTTTCACCACCAGGTGTACCATCTAATTTAACACCACGTTGAGCTTTAACTTCTTCTGGAGTTGAGTGATCAACATATGCATAACCACTATTAATTAATTTTTCAGCTAATAAATATAATTGATCAAAATAATCAGATGAATAAGTAATTTTCCAAGGTTCAAAACCTAACCATTTAACACAACGTAAAATTGAATCAAAATAAACTTGTTCTTCAGCTTCAGGATTTGTATCATCATATCTTAAATAACATTTACCATCATGAAATTTTGCATAACCAAAATTAACCATAATTGCCTTTGAATGACCAATATGTAAAAATCCATTTGGTTCAGGTGGGAATCTAGTGAAAACTTTACCATTAATAAATTTACGATGTGATTGAATTGTATCATCCCATTTTTGAGGTTCTTCTCCAGGTTTATGTAAATCACCTAAGAAACCTTCAGTAAACATATTTCTAATTTTTTCAGATTTTTTTTCATTAGAAATTGATTTAACAGCTTCATTAGTTTTTTTATTCTTTTTCTCCTTTTTAATTATATCCCTTTCATCTTTTGGACCAAGCATTATTAAAATTTCTGAATCAATAATAGTTTTAAATAATGCAGGTGATGCCCATTTTAAACTTGGTAATTGTCTAACATTTGCTAATAAATTTGGTACAATACGATATCTTTGATTTTCAATATCTAATTTATTTTCTAATAAATAATTATGAATAATTTTACTAACTTCTTCATTACTAATTTCAATACCAATACCAGTTGCATTTTTAAAATCATTAAAATTAAATTCTTTATTATTATTATTAATTAATTCTAAATATTTTAAACCTTCAGAAATTTGTAAATTTGTTTTTAAATTTTTATTCATAATATTTTTAGAAATTTCATCAATATGATTAATTTCTTTACCTTTAAGTAAAACAGCAAGTTGATGAAGTAATGCATTTTCATTTTTTTCAAATGGTCTTGATAAATTATTATCAGTTAATTTAATAACTTGTGCAAGTGATTTTGAAACTTTATTATTCTTAATAATTTCTCTAATTTTTTTATCTTCAAATCCAACTTCATGGAAAAGTTTACATAATTCATCCTCGGTCATTTCAGATGTCATGGTTGATAGATTGGGTAGATTCGGTTGTTTGCTGCTGTCAATCAGAAGAAGAGGGCAAATAGCAAATAGCAAAAAGCAAAAGCCAATGAGCCAACAACTACCAAATCAACCAACCAACAAACAAACTCGCCCACCAAACACAAAATGCCTCTTTTTTTTTCAGTGCCGCATCTGAAAATTAATTAAAAAATGAGTCAAAAAATGGAAAATGACACACTTTTTTGTTGCTACTGCTACAAAAACTACAACCGGCTATATATATACATGTACAAAGAAACAGTAATCAAGTAATTAGTTAATTATGTAATTAAATATGTAATTAAGTAATTAAGTAAATAAATATCTATACAAACAGAACATTCCTGCTGTAGATTATTAAGCGTGTAAAACAAATGCAGAAAAAAGGAATATTTGGAACATGAAAATTGAAATTTGGGAATTGGAAATTGGAAATTGGGAATTGAAAATAATGAATAAAATAAAATAATAATGAGAAAGAAATGATAAAATACAAACGCAAAGCCTAATGAAACAATGAATACAGGGGAGACTTCATTTTTTTGTTGTTGTGGTTGTCGTTGTTCCTGTATAAAAAAATGAGAAAAATGAATTAACAATGAATGACCTAAATGATACACGAATTAATTTGAACAATGAAGGTTAAATGATGAAATATAATAAAATATATATTATAATATGTGGATGTCTAAAAAAACCGAGAAAACCAAATGATAATATTATATTATGGTATATGTATATATAAATATGCAAATGAGAGTTGAAATGATAATTACATATCAACAAACATTGAAGTTTGAGATTTTAAATGATGCAAACTATCTATATGTGATTGATTATTTGAACAATTTGTTGAATTATTGTTAGATGTTGTTAAATTATTATTGTTGTTGTTATTATTGGTATAAAAGCAATATTGTTTAACAATACTATCATAATCTGTATAATCTCTTGGACTACTAGTATAATCAAAACTAGTTGATTTTAAAGCTGGAGAAGTTGTAGCTGATTTAGAATTTTGAGATTTATTTGATAACTTATTTGAAGATGAAGGTGAAGATAATGATATTTTATCATTAATCTTATAATTTAATATGGAAGAAGTTGATTTATTATTAAATTCTGAAAATAAATTTGATTTCATTGATGGAATTGAAGATTCTGATCTAATCTTTTTTAAACCAAAAGAATTTGAAATTTTTAATGATGAAATATTTGTTGTAATTGGTTTTGAATCAGATGAATTTAAGAAATTATTATTACTCTTTAATTTTATATTTGAATCTTCAAAATCAAAATAATTATTTTTTAATGATGATGAATTATTTAAATTTAAATTTGAATTTAAATTTGAATTTAAATTTGAATTTGAATTTAAATTTGAATTTAAATTTGAATTTGAATAAAATTTTGATTTTTTTGATTTATCAAATTTTTTTAAATGAATTTTATAATTATTACCATTATTATTATCCCAATATGAATTATCATTTGCAATAAATTGAATACAAAATTCTAAATTTAAATCATCAATATTATTTAAAGAATTTAAATTATCTAATTTGATAATAAATGAAAATTTATCATAATTAATTGAATTTGAATTTGAATATTTAAAAATATGATTAGATGAAATATAGTTTGCATTTTCA
This sequence comes from Pichia californica, assembly GCA_030574395.1. Lineage (NCBI taxonomy): Eukaryota > Fungi > Ascomycota > Pichiomycetes > Pichiales > Pichiaceae > Pichia > Pichia californica. Next base: position 122,221 of record JAJMEW010000188.1, read on the forward strand.
ATTTCAATAAATGATTTCCAATTATTATAAGTTAATTTAACGATAATTTTCTTTTGAAATGCAATATTTTTAGCATAAATAAAACCAATTAAAGAATTACCAACAGAATTTAATTTAACACTTTCTAAAATAACGTTATTATTTGAAGCTAATTTTGCAAAATTTAAAGATAAAGGATTATGAGGAGAATCATTTGATAAAATATACCATTTTTCAGAATTATTGTTATTATCTTCAATATCTAAATCATCATCATCATCATTATCATAATAATCATCATATTCATCATCATCATTATTATTATTATTATTATTATTAAGATCATGATCATCACTGTCATCATTATAATCATCATCATCTGAATTAGAATCGAATTCCCAATGAGTTTTAATTTTTGGATTTCTAAAAACATTGTTCATATGATTATTATTAACAATTGAAACAGCTGCTGGTTTTTCTGATTTTTTAAAAAATTTAACATTTTCTAATCTTGTTGCAAATCTAACAGATTTAGTATTTGGCATTGAATTTGATCTTTGAAGTGAAGATAATTTTAAAGAAGATTTAACTAATTCACCAGATTTTTTCCTTAATAAAGGATTTTTATTTGAATTAATAATTAAAGATGAACATGAAGACGATACTGATAAGAGATCAATTGATTTAAGTGGAGATATCGGAATATTATTATTATTATTAATATTATTATTAATATTAGGAGTATTATTAATATTAGGAGTATTTTGTAAAATTATTGTTTTATTATCTTCATCATTTAAATCGATTAAAGTTCTTGTTGTTCTATGAGAATAAGACATTGAAGAATCATCTATTATTAAATTATTTAACTTAATTGAAGTATCTGAAGATTTAGGAGTATTTGTTGTTGATACTGTTGAAAATGCAGAAGAAGATGAATCTGTTATTGTATTTGTATTATTAATAGTTGGTGATTGTATATCATTATCGTTGTTATCAATATTATCAATTATATTTTCATTATTGTTATTATTATTAGTAATGGTAATATTATTATTATTTCCATTATTATTTGATTGAATACTCAATTTTGAATTTAACAGTAATGAAAGATCATTTTGATTAGTGATGAGATTATTATCATTGTTATTATCATTGATATTACTATTATTTTGAGCAGTCAAAGAATTATTTAAATATGCAAGATTTGTTGATGTTAGAGGGGTTGTCTTGAATGATTTCGGACCTAGATATGACATATCTAAATGAAGGATAGATATAGCAGTCTATCTGGAGAGATGCTCTCTGTTGGTGTTTGGGTGGTATGGCAGCAGCAGCAGCAACAGCAGAAGAAGAAGAAGAAGCAGCAGTTGGAGAAGAAAGAGCAGCTGAGCAGCTGAGCAGATGAGTGCAAAGGGATGGCAGCAGTGTGCCTCTTTGTGCTCAAATCTCAGACGGATGCTCGCCCTCTTTTAACTGCGCCAGCCGAGTTGCTGATTTTCTCTCTCTCTCTCTCTCTCTTTGCCAACCCCGCAATATTAAATGATACGATTATTAGTTGTACTCCACGGGGTTACTGCGTGCTGCGTGCCCGCCTTATTGTTTCACTCGTGCGCTATTGGCTGTCGCCTGCCGCCTGCCGCCTGCCACGCTGCACCGCACTGCACCGCACTGCACCGCACTGCACTTATCACTTATCAGGTGTTGGCCCTTAGCCTTCAGGGTTCTCCTTCTTTGGCTGATTGTTTCTTCACTTTTCACCTTTTCTTTCATTTTTCTTTTTAGCTCATTCGGAATCGGACCCAGTTCGGGGTCTCGGGGTTTAAGGCAGTTCGGAACGTGAAAACATAATTTATGAAAAACGTTATTAATTTCTGTTATAAGCTGATCCCATTCCATTTCCTTTTCCATTTCCATTTTTATTTCCATTTTTATTTCTATTTCTATTTCCATTTCCATTTCTATTCCCATTTTCTAATTATTAAAAAAATTAGTAGACAAAAAGTTTTTAAAAAATAATCCTCCGAGACGGGGAATTGAACCCCGGTCTCCCGCGTGACAAGCGGAAATTCTAGCCACTAAACTATCTCGGATTTTGTTGACTT